>JAQGAP010000433.1:0-35685 GCA_034697805.1 Orchesella bifasciata | reverse complement strand
AGGTGAAGGCTTTATTTAAAATTCTGAGAAAACTTTCATGACGTTAGTGAAAAGTACCTGCATTACCCACTCAATTTCCTGAGGAAAACAGGTTTTGCATCAGTCCTTCAATCAATATCTCAAGTGGTATAAAATACGAGTGTATTAGCATGACGCAGAAGTTCTGTGAAGGACCATAAAACACATTGATTTTAGATGGGTTACTGCTACGATGACGGAGCCTACTTTTCAGAAATGCGAACAAGAAATGCCAGAAGCTTGATTCACACATAAAACGATTAGCTAATTAAACTTTTAATGCCTTGCTGTATGATTTCCATTGGACTGTTTTGTTCATACTGGATAATGCCTTTTTAAACTACAATGCAAATTTGAATTTTATCTGCTGAATTGCTTTGATCCCTAGCTTCTTGCAAACAGTTTGTTAGCGCTGGATATTTTTGTATCCGATGAAGTACAATTTTATTAAGACATGATGTTTTATTCTTCTTTACAGCCATAGCAGTTATTCTTGGAATACTGTTCCTCGTCCTGGGAATCTTAATAGTCCTCTTCTTCCAGAAATTAGTCGATGCCTTCATAGCTGGCGTAAGTTTTGTACCACAATAACTATAAATCGAATAGATCTCAGTAAGAAAAGATTGAAATGTTGTATCCTCTTGTCAAAATTTACAGGAATTGCCCCTTCGCAAAGGATCTCAAACCTTTGAGCTGTGGAGGAAACCGCCGGTTGTCCCCTATCTTAAAGTTTACTTTTTTAATGTAACCAATGTCAGAGAATTCATGGAACGCGGAGAGAAACTCCGCCTTAAAGAAGTTGGACCTTATACATACCGGTAAATTGACCGTACTAAAAATGTGCCATGAGTTTGCAGAAGTAAAAGTAAAACGGATAAATTAAAATTGTAATAATTTAATTAATTTTTTCAGAGAGGTATGGGAGAAAAAGGATACAGTATGGCATCCGAACGGAACACTATCATATAGACAAGAGAAAAACTACACATTTGAGCCAAGCTTATCGTTTGGAGCTGAAGATGATATTGTAGTCGTGCCAAATGTCCCAGTACTTGTAAGTACACGCTTATTTATTTACCTAAACATTTAAATAACCCTTGAAATCATTATTTGACCCCATGATTTGCTCTATTTACAGTCTGCAGCAGGGCAGATGCCACACTCGCCAAAAATTGTGAAAAAGGCTATAGGAACGCTACTAGACGTGCTAAAACTGGAACCTTTCTCAGTTCGGAATGTTAAAGAAATTCTCTGGGGCTACGATGATCCGCTGATTAAACTTGCCAAACAGTTTCTGCCGGAAGGAAAGCGTCCGCCATTTGATAATTTCGGATTGCTTATAGGAAAAAATGCAACGCTAAGTGATGTTTTTACTGTGCTAACGGGAAAAGAAAATCTAGAAGATTTTGCTCGAATCGCATTGTACAAGGGACAGAGCGGACTGGGTGTTTGGAAAACTGATGCTTGTAATGAGCTTAAAGGATCCGACGGTACTGGCTTCCCGTCCATGTTGGATGAGAACTCAACAGTTTACATTTACCAACCAGATTTCTGTCGACCGCTTGAACTTGTAGTGAAAAACCCACAGCCTCAAAAGCACCAAGGTTTTGAAACGCTGAGGTAACGCCAAATTCATCATCATCATCCAACCTTGTATGTGTTACGCAAGTTGTTTCATGTATTATAATGTTACGCAATTTTTGTTAACTTGCAAAATTCAGATTCCAACCTGCTGATCATGTTTTCGGAACTGTAGAAGACTATCCACAAAATGATTGTTACTGTCTGTCGAAGCCTTGCGCACTGAAAGGAACTTTTAATGTTTCACAATGTCAATTTGGTAAGTGGTGCATTTACATTCACCCAGTACAATTTCAGAGTGGAAAGGTTGACAATATCGTAACCTTATGACTTACACAATTATAGGCTCACCTATCTTCCTTTCCTGGCCACATTTCTTACACGGAGATCCCTCTCTTCGGGAAAAAATTGATGGACTGAATCCAAATCCAAAAATTCATCAATTTTACATAGATTTGCAGCCTGTAAGTTGAGCTTTAAGACTTTTTTGTCTAAATTATACCTAAATGTTCATGGAATTGATTTAATACATTTATGCACTTTTTTAAAGAAACTCGGTCTTGCTATGCAAGCCAAAGCTCGTCTGCAAATCAACATCCAAATGAAAAAAGTTGCAGAAATCCCTCAGACTGCTAACCTATCAGATCTCTTAGTTCCCATTATCTGGATTGAAGACGTAAGTTTAGACAAACATTACGTGATTACATGTTTGCAAATATTAAGACAACAAATTACTTATACAAATTGGGTACTGTTTTCAACAGGGTATTGAGGAACTTCCTCCAGTCGTGTTAGGACTTATTCGGCAAGCTATCAACATGCCTGAAGTAGCAGAAGCCGCACTTTCCTACGTGCTGTTTATCATGGGCGGCCTTATGATAGTGGGAGGTTTCTTGTACTTCATTCGCAACTCCTACATTGGAAAAGAATCCATGGTTCAATCGAACGTTACGTCAAAGGTATGTGGTTCCAGGGAAAATGAAAAAATGATACCTCTTAAAGGTCTCAATGTGCTTGTGCATGAAACGAAACTGACTTGACTTCTTCTTAAACTGTTTTCTGCTTTTATCATCACACGCATGCCATTATTTTTGCTAAAAGTTTAACTAACACCCAACCCTTTGACCTCTATATTATGGAATGCTCTTTTACTAACAAACGCGTTTTGTTTTCACATGGAAAAAGGCGGATTCTTACTATTTCAAGGGAGGAGAAGTGGAGAAATCCAACGGGCTTGGCAATGGCCTTGTTCATCAGTATTCAAATACAGTGGAGATGGAAGATGCAATAAAGCATCCCAATGGTAACTCCAAGTCAAAAGAAGCAGCAATGGAAACAAAGGAAGCTGTTGCCAATGGAAATACAAATGAGTCCATAATGACATAACATGCACCGACCTAATATTATTGTATTATGTTACACTAGTAATTTTAATTTTATTAACAATTTATTAGCCTGTGCCTGTGGACTGATTTTATTTAGCTCTATTTGTTAAGGAGCTTTGAAACAAAACATGTTGCATTCCCTTCGTAGTACTGTTCTGTAAATTTTGTCGCTAGGGAGAGTTTGTTTCAAACGATGTCGTCGTCGGTTACGTTTCGAAATTTACAGTGTTTTCCTCTACTATGTAAACTGTTCATTCAAGATGAATGCAATTTAAGCTAATATTTAAGAAATACAATACGAGTATCATTTAAATATCCCAGTTTAGAGTTAAAGATGATCAAATATACAAATTCTGAATGTTCCAAATAGTTGACAAGTCCCATTGCTCAAATATTAGCAAATTTTCATGTAAACATCTTCGACTCTTAATGTTAACAATGATGATTTCGTTTTTCATTCCCCTTTGTATTAATCTTTTGTAAAACTTTTTCAACAATTCCCATAATGTTTTGGTTTAAGTAGTAGCAATTGGTACGTTACACATCACAAATATTGCCTTCTCTCATTTTTGAGCATGTGCAACTTTGAAAAATAACTTCCTTTGCGTCATGCATTATATATGTTAGTCGGTGGAAAACGCGGTTGGTTTCAAGTATTAACTTGATAGATTGATGCCAGCGCAAGAAACCAAAAACAATTGACATTTTTAGGTTTACTAATATCAACACATGTTGTGTGCCATAAAGACTAAATTCTCAACGAAATATTTTTAAGTCGATTTTTACTACAAATGATGATAATGACATTTCGTCGTGTAGACACGTAGACATTTAGTATAGAGGGTATTGTCTGTGTCAGTGGTCCTCGTGGAACATTTTAGCAGCAACACGTAGAAACGGTCAACCCGTTTTGTTCAATTATGCAACCACAACCACTGATGTTGTAATTAAGCATACTATTTTACTTGTCGTTATATGTTTAGAGAATGCGGATGAACGTATGTATATTTTATCAATTCCAAGATGATGGCAATGCCCACGGATAAAGAGAGGGTAGAATTTTAAGTAGTATCAATTACATGCTTATTTAAGACGAAGCGAAGTTTGGAAGCTCAATCCATTACAATGTTTAGCTAATTATGTTGCTTCCAGAAGACAGCTTCCTCAGAGTTTGTCGACAATCCAAATCGATATCTGACTTTGTAGATTTTAATCATCACTGAAACATTTTAGCTAAGTAAATCCTTGAAAGGTGTATATTTTACAGTATGACTTTTTGTGACTTGAATAGTGAAGACTACGTTCTACGCGAAAGCGTTAAATTACATAATACTATAAAAATAAATACAAACAATGGTGACAAAATGTGTCCAACTTGTGCAAATAAACGTCTTATCGTGCATATACCAAGTTTGTTGAGTGAGACGGCTAAAAATGATATTCATAGAAACAAGTGATTGGAGGCCTTGAGTAGTCACTTTGATTTGTATATACTTGACTGTTATTGTGTAATACCTTTGTAAATCCTTATTATGTGGTTAAAGTATTGTTACTGGAATAAAAAATCAGTTTGGAGGAAATGTGTTATAACATGCTTGATTTTATTTTATCACAGTCAGCACCACTTTATTTGTACGTAACAGGTTTTAAAAGATTCGATTGAGATGTACCTACTGACTAATTTGTCTGTTTCTGTGCTTTACATTCCCCACAAAACCACTTTCCTTCGGGAACAGACTCCAACCCCACGCACTTGATGTGGAACCACTCTATGAGGCACTGCAAGAAATATATTGTTTTATAACATTATTAATTGGTTTAACATTTACTTTTCGTTAATAAAAGTCTTTAAAGATAATCCATACCTTGGGATTGTCACAGGAAATCATTTCTCCATCTTCTTCATCTCGACATATGCAATATTTCGGCATGCTTCTCCGCTTACCTAAAAACACATAAATTTTGCAATTGTAGCATACTACTGATGTAGCAAACTTAGAGATATCTGTTGTATAAATTACACCAACTTTTTGTAGCAAATGTTTTTATCTTAACTTACAATTATTATTCAATGCTGGATGGGTTTGTCCGGTTTTCATTGCAGTCGCCAGTAGAGCCATGTCAGAATCTAGACCCTTAATATGCTTGTCTAGTAGTAAACTATTTTGCTCCGCTAAGTTGACTTTGTCATCCGCATAACTTTTGGCTTGGTTTTGTAGTTTCTGGAAAGACAAAATTAAATGATCAAATTTTCGCTTACAAGAAAAGGTGGATACGTCAGCATGCATTAAAATAGCTAAAAGAAAACAGAAAAGTAGCTACAGATAAGTTATACCAATAAAACTGATTTCACCTGGATTTTATTTGCTGCCTCCTTCTTTTGCATTGGAGTTGCGTTTGAGGAACTCTTGACAAATTCTTCAGACAACTTCTCAATTTCCTCCATGATTGAGTTTACCCTTTCGTCGAGATCTCTCATAAGCTGTAAATTACGACGAAATTTCCTTGGCAAATCTTCAACGTCTGCAACATGAATGAAAATTGTTAAAAATACTTGGATCTCTCTTTAAATTTCAATTCAATAACTTGTAAGTTAATCGTAAATTTAAATTAAGAATTGCGTTTCACCCGGGTCATGTGCTTACGCTCTAAATATTCCTGCACCTTGTCTGCAGCTGCAGCCATTTTTGAGCAGGCATGAACGTCCTTATTGTTGCCACTGTAAAAAATGTCGGAGGATCCGTAGATGTCAGAAATACAAAAGTTCTACTAAATAATTTCACTAAACTAATTAATGTCTTCACTCTGACACTATCGTACTCAACTTAAATCTTATATTACTGATCAAATTCATTATTCCAATTACACAAACTTTTTGTACTAACAAAACACTTGCGTTGGAATGTGCAGACCCAGTTCAGTATTTAAAATGACAAACGCAGTAAATAGAAATTTACAGGATGCAGCTAAGTTAGATTTGCATCGTCCCGTCCGGTCATGATAATGAAATAGGAATCAACAGCAAAGTCCCTATTTCTGCTAAAAGTAAACCGGTCGATTTAAATATGAATTGCTTTAGTGATTACAAAACCTACTGGAGTTTAAGCTTTCAGCTTTGTTTCGTCACATCTTGCATATATTTTCCATTAAAATACAAATTCAAGCTCAATACAATTAGTAACCATGTAGTCCTTTTGTCGTATTAATTGAAGTATGCGAATAAAAATTATTAAGACATTACGTCGCCCTCCTCTTCTTTTCACCCATGGCATCACATCTAACTAACTCATGCATATAGTTACGATGCGAAAATATTCTAAGGAAATCATTACATCACTGGAGAATAATCCAATTATGCATTGTAATTGTTACGAATATTATTACGAATATGGATTCATTTATTAGAAGTACAACTTTAAGTGAACAGAGTTGTTACAAAATGCAATACATTTTAAACAAAACGCGAAGTGTTGCAAGAAGAAACGTTTAGACAAACCATTATACGGAGTGAAGTTAAGTGGCTTTCGTTTATACTTTTATAACATTCTTATTTATAGTTTGAATTTGCATTTTATCCAAATGAAAGCCTATATACGTTGAGTGAGGTGCCGTTCCGGAAGAAAATGCGTAGCCAATGTTCATTCATATTAAGCCGACAGCTCTTCCAATATTTTGTGTAACCAATCAGTTAAACCCAATGGGAATATTTGAAGATATGTCCTAAAATCAATGTTCATAAATCATGCCCATAGTAATTATCACTAATTAATATTAATAATAATTCGACCAACAATTTTGTCTGCAAACCAAAGTTTTAGTGATTTGGGTTAACATTTAATGCAAAAACATCTTCATTTTATTACTTTCGGTTGGATGAAGACTATACGGGAACTAATGTTTTGTTGCTTATTTTCCGGAACGATTGAAACGAAAAGGTTTTATGATCCATTAAAAGCCCGAAAATAGGTCATACGTTTCAGCCTCAAAGCTAAGATAGTTTTGAAAGCATATTCTATAAACAGCATCAGTATGTCACTTCCATCACAAGTTTTGGAATTTATAATCTTATTGTAGCTTTGAATGGTCAAGTTAGTGTCACCGTTTGTTTATCCATCATCGTAAGTTTTACTTGGAGCAGAAACAAAATCAAGATGTTTAAAGGTTTAAAGGTACGTCTATTATATAACTTTACAGTTACCGGAAACAACATCAGGGATTCTCATATTATGTGCTAATTTTATGCGTTTCTATTATCAAAACTTCTATACTACGATTCTAAACATCAGTTGGAAAACATATGTTTTAAAGTCAGCAGTTTCATCCGGCATATTTCGTTAAAGGCACTATAACAAGTGATTCTTACGATTTTATTAGTGCAATTGAAGTACCGAGTTATGTTTATTTTACCGTGTTAAAAATAATAAAAATCTAATCGCACAGATTATCTTGTTTCTCAAAAACGCATGCAAAGGGGTTTAATTTAAGTTGCATAATACTCATATTCACTGATAACATAAACAAAATGCAGATAAACGTGTTTGCAGCACATAAAACGACTGATCAGTACCTCAATCAAAGGTGTTTAGTTAGTACAAATAATGATCATCTTCGGGAAGAAGAATCTTAAATTAATTCAACGGAAGAAGCAGTATTTAGTTATTGGCGAAAGTGCATACTTGTGTGAAATAACAGTTTAATATGTATGATCATGATCACCCAATAATTACCTACACACATCTGATTTTTATACTAACTGACGCGTAAAATTGTAAGTCAGGTATACAGGATATCAGAAGCGCTTCTGTCTGACGGTTGACCTACTTAACGATCCTTATAGCTTGTGCTAAGCTGCTGTTGCCCACGTTTATTTTCCTAATTTTGTACCTGTCTGTTGGCCTCACACAGTTACGTGATAGCATCGGACACTTTCTTCGAGCCTGTGCTATAAATCGCTAAGCAAAGTGCACTAATTGCAAGTGCCTAAGTATTTATAAATGCTCATTTGTATGGTTCAATAAAATCACAGTTTGAGGTGTTTTTACCTCTCTGTAGGTAAATTATATCCTCCCATAAAATCATGTGAATTAACTGCTGCAAACATCTGCCCATCATGATGCAGGCAGATGCTAACTGACGATTGGAATATGATTGCTGATGCAACTTTTTAAAAGTTGCATTACAAAATAGAATACGACAGTTTACTAACCGATTTAAGTAATGAAAAAACTTCCTTAATTACAAGTTGTCTAATTGCATGAAAGCTTTGCAACAATCAAAAACTATTCATTTAATTGTAGATTTTAGAACTGCTAGTTATTCCTCAGATTACTAATTTGATTAATAATCATTGTTACTCATATTTGCCAATGCATCGACAATCGACATCACCAGTTTTTCATTGCGAAAAAAAAATCATGCAAAATGGCAATTTGGTTTAGCACAGTTGTCGAGGTTAGGTACAGTTGCGTTGATAGTCAAGTAGTGCATAAATTGTGTAATTTAGGTATTTATTACATCCCCAGTAAATGACTGTTTGAGTTTGTGATCGTTATTAACGGCATCGGAGCAGGACACCCCAGAGTTACAAGCTACCAGCCAGTCCTTCCTTATTGAATGTTTAAAATTTGTAATAATATGTATGTTTTTCAATTAGTATTGATACAAATATTATTTCTGCGGATTTAAAACAAGCACGCTTCCTCCATGATTACTTGAGCATTTAATTATGAAGCCATATCGTTGTATCGGAATGTCGGGAGATGAAATATGATCACCAAACTGGTCATAAAGTACGTTGCTAATAGCTGTGATTTGTAGAGATTAGCACAACACACAAAGTTGAATGGTGTACTTCCCGTTGGTAGACCGTGACGATTTACTTCCTACCAATTGTCATTCATGCTTCATGCTGCGTAAGTGTGGCTCAGCTGTACCTTTAAATGCATATTAAGTCAGTGATGATGAACTTTAAGGGAACAAATGAGGAGTTTACATGATAAGAGTAAATCAACTGCACGGAAACATTTCAAAATAATGTATCTCATTGACTTCTTTATTATTGTTTATTTGAGCATGGGAAACATCCAATTAACGTCGATTAATTGGTCTCATGTATAACAAAACACCGTTTAACAATGAAAACAATTGAGAATACGATTCTTTACATAACTAAATTCTTCTTTCTTGGGTACATCTTTCCACCTCAATTTTACCTCCGTAAGTTCATTACGTTGTGTAGCGTTGATTGAATGGTGATGGCGAATGCATGCACGTTTGAGAAATACCAAGCGACTCAATTCGAATCTATACCTTTAGGTGCAACACTTACTTAATTTGGTTTACTTTAACAATACATGCGCATTCGTTTCGGATGATTGTCAAAACTTTTTTATGAGACAAAAAATACAACTTTATTTTTTAGGGTTTAACTTCTCAATTCATCATGTGGAAAATCCGTTTTATGAGCTGTTCAATCTCTAAATTTAGAGCTGAAGTATGAGCCATCTCTCCCTTTTTACATAATAAGTGACAATAATTCGAATACTGATACATGTGTATCGACGATTGATTGTAAAATTTACTTGATTCAGGTAAAATATTACATCTTCTTTTTAACAACACTCCGAAACATTTTATTTTTGTATAGTTTTGATAAGCAAAGACTAATTGCAGCCATTGTTTTCTTGCAGTTAGTTCGTTAAAGTGTAGTGTGCAGACTTGTTTAAATAGTACATTTTAAAAGGAAGGCTAATGATCACAATATGACTGGAACTATGAGAGACTTCAATAGAAAATTATAGACTCGAAAAGACTGACAACTGTGAGACTTGATTGAAATGGAAATGAACTTATGAAAGTACAAAAGTAGTAAACAATATCATAGTATCTACACCGGAAGATCATTTGAATCTGATTTCAACATTCAGTGGCGCTCATTGACTCAAGCAAGCTTCTCCATCTCTTGCCGCATGAACTCCGGTAATGGTTCAGGTAGGGAGTTAGTCCTGAAAGAGGAAGTACAAATTATAAGTAAACAAACAATTTTAAAATGCGTAGAAATAGCCGATACGCTCCTGAAACTATGTGTTACACCAAAATATTTGTGAATTTTAAACTTACTTGAGTGCCATAGCTTCTCGAAAATTTGAAAGTAATTTCTGCACCGTAGCATTACCAGACTCAACCTTCAAAGCTCTCCGAATGCTTCGAAGCATTAGGAGAGGTTTATCTAAAGAAATATAATGTTAAACACTTAATTCAGCAAATCAATTCTTCATTCTCAAAGAAATCCCATAAATTGCAGTTTACACAAAAAGCAACGGTAATTGAAAGAAACTTGCCTTTACGGCTGTAGATCTCATAGGCCATGATGTGAGTCTCGACTTTCTGCGCAGCCAAGGACTGCAGCGGCTTCAAGAATCGTATAGCTTGCTCCAATGGATTTGGCTCGGCGACAAGTTTTTCAGGAATTAGTTCATCCGTAGACGAAGGGGTATGGGCATCACCTTCCTCTGCCGACTGTTTTGATTTTTGATGATGATCCTTCTTTCCTGCAAGTGCCGCCGCGCTCTGAAAGTGATTATAGGTAATAGCCTCATAAATTACTGTTCAATAAATTGATTGATCAATCGCTGAAATTATATAGTATTCAAATAAGGAAGTTCTCATGTGCGAAGCATAACTACACAATTTTAATCTTCCACACACCTGTTGCTCAACCTCAGCCTTTTTCTTAGCTTTGCGCTGCTTGTTCCTCAGCTTTTTAAGCTCTGCAGGTGATAAGTTTTCTGTAAAATCAAACAAAGAGCACAGCCATTAATTACAGTCTCTGCTCATTGGATCTGTAGCACTTAGACTTAATTACAAAGCATGCACCATTCTGATGTTGATTATACGCATTTATGGTGAATTAAACATTGATATAGTTTTTGAAGACTGCAGTTACCTACTCTTACTTTCTCTCTTAAAGTAGTAATAAAAGATGACTATTCTTCTGTGTGCTTTACTAACACACATCCGACAATTTTCTAGTGCTCGTTACTCCACAACTGCATTTAACTATGCAAAAAGGACGACGGCACACGCCTGCATGTATGCATCTTTTAGAGATTTTATTATGCATTTCTTTCACTAAATATAACCTTTGTATGAAATGGCTTGTATGTCCAACATTTAATAATAACAAAACTAAAAATAAGATTGCATTTCATTTATTTGAATACGCTTCCCTCAACCTCTGCAAGGAACATCACATCCTGCCTGTCTTTCACACCACACCAAAGCAAAACCTTTAGGCTGACAAAGGGCTGAGTTGAAAAGTCAGAGTGACACAAGCATGTTTTTCAATTATTTTTCCCCATCGCGTTGACTCTGAAGTGGAGGGACTGGGCACAAAATGTATCAACATCATGAGATAAGTTACAACTGCATATTTACATTCTGATGCAAATAAAAGGAAGGAAAGTGAAATCACTGTAACAGGCAGAAGGTAGCATAACGTTCATTGATACGATGGAAAATTTGTGCAATCTTAAATTTTGAGAACAGTTAAAATAATGTCCTGTTTAGTTATTTTTTGTAGCAGGAGTGTAGTATCAACCAACAACCTCAGCAGCTCGTCGCATCCTGGCAAACTTGTCACGGTTGAAATATCTTTGCATCCGTAAATCCACATGTATCACAAACAAAAAACTACCTCAACATCCTTACTTCACTCACACTGCACCTGACTTAACACACACATTGTGTACGAAGTGGTGGTTGCTTAATAATATCAATATGGAGTCGATGATTTTTTTTTCAGTTTTTTGCATAGCTTTTACGTTGTTCAGTAGGTGTTTATGCATCAATATCAATACGGTTGGATGACAATCGACAAATATTTGTGTAATTTCAAATTTCAAAGCGACCCAAAATTACAAAGTCAATGCATAATCAATACGAGTCCTAATTTTTTTTCGATAAATAGTTTTGTAATCAAAGGATATTAAAAAGGATTGGCATTATGGCTAAACGTAATAATTTTAATTGACGTTCATCAGTCTCTATGCTACAAGAAAAAGGTTGTGTATTAATGAAATCAATAAGTCGGAATTATGGGTTAGTTGCATGGAAACGTTTTTAAATGAAGTAATGGAAACATTTTAGCAATCACAAAAAGGCAATCCCTGCAAAAAATATGACAAAACATAATTGGTTGAGAATATATGTTATTTTTTTCATGCCAGCACGTGCGACAATGTGCGGAATGAAAAAAATTCTGATAAATTGCCTTCGCAAGACTTATTGTTAGTTCCTCATCAATTATTTGTAGGTGTGTATGAAAGTAATACATCACAAAAATCGTATGTAGGATGTGGACGGTCAGTGAACACCCATTTTTTTGTGACTCACTGTTTCGTTCACGTCCATATGCGTTGTCTTTTTCATCTGACCACAGAGAAAAATTGGCTCTTTAATGACTTAATCGAAGTACGTACTAATATCATCAGGAAAACAATTCTTGGTAAAGTTTAGCCAGTAAAATAAACACCATAATAGTTATTCCGGGGTAATCCAGATTAATTCCATAGGTTGAACATTTGTAATCACGGTTTCTATTATACCGTGTAGTATATTCTGAGAGTTTGTGTTTTTGTTAGTTATTTACGGAATAAAGCTGTGACGACGACGTACATGAAATACATTAGGAACCGTTGGTTCATGGCACGGAAATGCATGCCATTCCTATCTTCTTGGGACTGGCAGTGAGTCGATGAAAAGGATTAAAATTAAGAAAGGTTACACATTGTGTCATCAAGTATAATGTGTATAAAAGGAGAGAAATGTTATTTCATTTTATATGATTACATGAATAAGTTGAGCGAGTTGGGAAGATTGCGTACAAACCTGCAGAGATTTTACTGCCTCAACTGACCATGATCTCTCTTGTCTCAATTAGGGTTGAACAATAATGCATGAGTTCTCTTACAGTTGTGGTGTTACAAACATATAAAAATGGAAGATGTAATATATATTTCCTACACACATCATGTATATGTATTTTCTGACAAAACCTGCAATCATTTTCTCATTCAACCATGTCCGTCAGCCGAAATAAAGTTCGATTGCAGTCTCATGGCATTTATTCCTCAAGATAGTACAACAATAAACTTACAAAATCATAGTTGTACCTACTTACTACACAAAATAATCACCTCAGCAACCCAAACCACTTTTCGTAATCTTTTTTGTTTACAATGCAGAACTGAAACTAATCAAGACTGCTTACGATCAGAGAAGAAAGGTTTAGGGCAGGTGATAATTGATTGTATTGTACATGGAAGTAACGCAAAATGCATTATTATGATTAAGTATTATTATTTACTAGCAATGCGTTCATGCCCCATACGACGGTCCAATAACCAACAGGGCAACAAGTTCATTTCGAAGAAATGAAGAATTGTAATGACTTCAGATAAATTATAGAGTGGGATGTTGTAATGAAGAACTTTTTTTTGGTATCTGGAGCTCTGCACCAACTTCTAATGAAACAGTATAATACAATGAAAATATCTAGTATTAAATCATCGTTTGCTAGTCAGCCTCCCAACGCCACATGGTACTCGTACCAAGCACAGCCACAACCACCAAACACTTTGATTAGGAGGAGGGCTAACCTTTTTGCTTGTTATCACCTCGAAAATGCTACCACATAAGATGATTTTCTACATCCTACTTGCTTAATATTAACAATGCCGGAACCCATCGAAACAGATCATCATGAAGTACATGTAGTCGAAGGCGCATCGCAGTATGGGTTCATCGAAGACACCAACTAGAATATGTGGAATGGGAGTTTAACTACGTGTACAAATTATCAACAAATTTTTCCTTTCAGCATTAGTTTTGTCGCTAAATATTGAAAATTCTAAAGATTCAAGTTCAATTTCGACACCATACACAACCATATTACCTGCTTCTGCCTGAAGCTATGCTATATCATCAACATATATATCCATAGTTGCATGTTGTTGTTACAAGGTTACGATGAGAATCCTTTTACCGGATGAATCTAGCAAAAACGATAATGGTCGCGGAAAACTAATGGTTGGGAATAGTTCCACACGTCACCCTTATTAATATCATTATGCTACATGACAATTTTAGTCATCGTGATTGTTCATTCATAAAATCCCATTTAGCTAGCCACTGTTTTTCCGTTCCAAGTCATAATAAATGTAATAAAAACAGTGGATCTCGATGATGGGCTAACCGCGACAGTACTAAAAGGAGCCATGGAGAGATTTATACGGTGCAATTAGTAGTACTTCCCAAGAAGAGGCAAAAAGAAGTGAAAAACCGCAACGCATAGCGTGTCATATTCACACCGTAAGCTGTGGCATCATGATGTTTGCACACTTTGTTAGATCTGATAATTTAAGCCATATTTTGCATAATATGCATGTCTATAAATAGGTACATAAGAGTTAGACCGATTTCGTGCATTTACAAACATTTAAATTCGTCTACTACATCATCGTTTAAAAGATGACAATGATCCATGCGGGTGAACAAAGACAATGATGACGACCACACGTCTTTTAATGATGTCACAACATCGCTGGGATTCCCTTTCCAAAGAGATATGTGTAGGTGTTATTAGATAAAACAAACTATTTATCAGATGCCATTGTTTAAAAACGACAATGCCAGTATAAAGATCAGTGTGATCACTGATTACTCTGCATCCTTGTGTATTCCCACACGCGCCTCCATTTTAAAAGAGATCTTCATGAGAATCTCGTTTCAAGTTTAACAGTGATTTTGCAGAGGCAAAGGAGGAGGAGGAGAGGTAGGAGCACTTAGAAATCAGAGCCTTAATGACAATTTCGTTAGCGAGCTTAGCTATAATACAGTTTGCTTTGTTCCCGAGCGTTAATCTCTTTAAGAACCTCTACCTACTAACCATGAACTGGTCACTATTACGTATGCAGCTAGGCGCATGCATGCAACTCAAAGGCTACTTGTCATGCTTAACCTTTAGTTAAAATTATATATTATGTAAATAGTCAAGTATGTCATTATTTTTTGAGCGAAGAAAATAAATCCATATGTACATGCAAGTAAGTTGTTGGTTCTACAACAGAAAACGACACGATCAGACAATCTGCAGAAACTACTTAAGAAAAGGAAAGAGGAAAAATGCACGTATTTGTAATTGTACAAGTGGACTGCCTGCAGTAGCACCGTGTTTGCTAAACACGCACTCAGTTACAAACATCCACGACCAAACAAACGACAGGTATTGGAACAACATTTATATATATTCTACTTTGACATTTCTTGTCGTCAGTGTGACGATTTTTGAGAAATGAAAGAAAAGACAGCAAATAGATGAGGACAAGAGAGATAAAGATGCTGATGAAAACAGGGGATAAAGTTGGAAACATGTACCTTGCTAATTTGCTGAAATAGTTTCTATTTTCAACGAAAACATAATATCAACGTGATTACAGAATGTGTTTTGAAAAAAGGACTTCGTGATATACATAAAGCACATATTAAGGACAAGGCCCCTCCATTTTACATGACTGGTAGCAGGAGTACAAGTAGTTTTAATGGTATCACATCGTTATGAGACAAGGAGGTTCAGAACTGCAAAAGCAATTGAATTGTAGTTGCACCAAGAACCGTCCCACCTATTTTCTATCGCATAGTCAAAAAATGAACTGAACTGAAAGTAAAGTGTTGTCTCAAACTATGCATCACTTACACTCTACATGTGACAACTATAACTATCAAGATTACTGACAATGAATGACTTAAGTCGTTCTAGTGTGAGGCAAATAGTTTTGGTGTACGCATATATGCTCATGACTGACTATGACATGCATGGCACGGCCACGGCACACGCCTGTTTTATCCCATTGCCACCTGCTCTGTTAAAATCAGCATTATTTCGTTTTTCGTCAATGATAGAATAGTTCTGATGATATATCGTGCTTATAAATAAAAAAAGCAAGGATAAAAACCCTTTCTAAGTTGAGACGTTAATCAACGTCACTCCTTTTTGTGGATTCATATTCAAATATTTTTTCAGACATGCAAATATTCTCACATTACGAACATTAATAACAATTTTGTTCAGTAGTGTAACATTAATTTTTCAATTTAATTAATGCCATTTTGCTACCCTTTACATCAACATACACATTTCATGCGTATCCAAGAATCTTCAGGAACGTCAACTTGCTTTGAGTACCCCTAAAAACTATGTTTAGTGAAATTATTGCACTATTTTTCATGAGAAAATACACTTAAAACAAAATATCATCAACAATTACCACCACTAATCTATTTATCAACACAAATGTAACAATAGAGCACCCAAAAAATTGAGGAGTCTACAATGTAAATAAACAGCCCTAATGCTAATCATAAAAAATCTCTCACAGCTAACTGCCAGTTTAACTAAACTATCACGTAAAAAGTAAATAACTAAAGTTCAACCAAAATTTATGCTGCAATATTTAGCACACCAGTAGCCTATAATTTATTTATAGGTTAGCCCATTTCACAAAAAAAAATGTTGGCTAATCGTTATCTGTGATTGCTCTGTATTTATTACAATTATATGTACACTACTTACTATATCAGTTAGGTATGCATACATTCTTTCAGTTCTCTGAGAGAGACTCTCAAGAAGAACAATAAATATTTTAATATGACAAGCGAAAAATGAGGGCTACTCGCAGATTATCGTTATTACATTACATTTATGAAAAGGCAAGTTTTATGTGCGATAGTGCAATTAATTGAATCACACTATTTGCTCCAACTATGGAGCCATTTTTAAGGCTCTCTGCTTGATCTCATCAAGCCTTACTAGTTGCTTTGCTCGCTGACAAAAATGCAAAGCAAAACTGAGAGAGATAAGTTGCAGCGAAAAACTATGTTTTGTTCATGTTGTAAGAATTAACTTTGCCTATTTACCACTCCAAATTACTAAAAATGTCTATCAGCCAACAATTGCTTTAAAAGCATCGTTCATTGTGCATAGTATTCTCAATTGAAGTACATGCTCAGTTAGGTAGAGCGTTCTTATCTTCAGGACTGAAGTTGGTGTTCACTTCTTTGCTCTTGAAATTGACAGATTGCAGTTGAGAAGCAAGATCGATGACTGTGATAAACTCAAATTTCATTAGTGCTCTTGCCTTATTAGATCCTGACTGACAATTTTTATTACCACTAACAGATATGAGCAATCAAAACATTGTACTTTACTTGAATGCACATGTTTTGGCCATAAATGACGAAACTGAAGTTCACTAGGCTTGCAGAGCTACCCGTTCGTTAGCTACACACACGTTGCAGCCCTATTAGCGCTCTCTACTAACTAACATGGTGGACAATATAATACTGAACGGAAAAGGGCTGACACTAAGCCGTTACAAAGAAACGAAAAGCCTCACCCTTTCAATTGCTTTCTGTTTGGTGTGATTGAATTGAATGCAATGAATACTTGTTGATTATAGATTCAATATTATCTTTCATCCTCCATTCATCAGATGAACTTTTTTGTGTTGGGAGCATTCATAAATGACATTGTCTCTTGAAAATCATTACCATAGCCTAATGTGCCTCACATTCCTCATCCTACAAATAGTAAAATAGCGTAATTGAATTCACACACCAACACGTTCAAAGCCAAAGTCAAACATTAGTCAACAAAGAGTCCATGCCCTAAATCAGAATTTTGATGCATCATCGTCCATTCAAACTCCTCATTCCTCAAGTTTTGAAATCTATTAAATTTGATTCTACACAATAATATAATGCACGCTGCATTTGACAATTGAATCAATATGGAGGGGTGAATGCTTATCATCAGCTCTAAACTCTAAAATGTTCTCAAAGCCACAGGGAGGAAAATGGAAATGGCAACAGACACAATTTTAAAATCCGCATGCATGACGAAATTTTCAGTTAAATCTCTGAAAGTATTATAAGTTCAATAATTTTATGAACCTTCATTTTTTAAAGGGTGCGTGATTATGCTGAGATAATGAAACAACTGTTTACGCTGCTACCGTGTTGGTTTAGTGTTGTTAATAAAAGATTCTAAGGACTGATGCTAAGTCTTACAATCCAATTCTGTCAAGCGTCCCTCTCTCTCCTTCACATGGCATTTATACGTTACCTTTAGAATCTCCCAGGCCGTAAATTTGAGCATATTCAATATTGTTATGATTATTTACTATCAACTATTGTATGGACATAAGAAAATCAAAGTTATGGTAGAAAAAAGTGAGCATGAGACATTGCGAACAAAGTGTATGCACATTATTCTATTGCTGACACAAATGTAAAGAACTAACTGCTCTGCATATTTCTCACACAGGCAAAAATCGTATCAGGTAAAATAGGAAGGAAGGCATTGAGGATTGCAACAAAGCTCTAGTCATTCTTTGTTAAGCTATCCACCGTTTTGAATATATGGTAAGTGGAGAGACACAATGACTGTGACTTTTTTCAAGCCACGCCATTCTAATGAAAGAAGAAGGGGAACACCAGTAACATCGCACAGAGTATCGTAGTCCTTCTTTTTCTTAAATGTGTAAACACAACCTTATAGGAGAGGGAGCCCAACAGGTACATGTAAATGTGATTGTTGTTAAAATTATGCATTATTTTTTAAGTCTCGTAAAAGAAAAACCTATAAAGCAGTTAGTTACCTACTCACTCACTCCAACTGAAAAGGTTTCAAGCTCGCATTATTACATTGTTTTGCTATTTATCATCCTGTACGATTACTATTTCTCTACTACTAGTGAGCTCAAACTTTTATTGCTTCTTGTATAATCAGTGCAATGCTACGCCACATGAGAGTACACACCAGTAAGGTAAATTGCATTTAATGTTAGTTACTTACTGCAGCTTACCACCACACCGCACCACACCACTACTACCTGGCCTGTGCAAACTGTAAGCATGCACAACAGTTAGCGTTATCTTCTCGTTTTAGTTAGAGCTTGTCTGCAGGAAAGTCAGACTGAATGCAAAACGAAAATGGTTTAACTTTGTCGGCAGTGAAGGATGCTGATAATATGATGGTGTGGCTGCTGTAGTAAAAAAGGACTAGCTGTGTCCAATCTCGCTAAATCCTTCTCAACTCAGTCAGTCGTAGCTCTTCAGACAAAGCACATACACACACTTGTGGAGAGTTGATGTCCCCAAGAAAACGCGCTGGTGGTGCCTACTCCTCTACTGGCTTGGATAATCTTTAATATGATTACCTAGAATTCGCAGTGAGGTTCAGTGATTGATTTTTTAACGCACATTGAGGCACTCAAGTGCCTGCTTCACAACAAATTACAATGACTCAGTGGAGACTTGACAAGTTACAGTTCATGATAGAAGCCTGCAGTTGGTCAGAGGAAAAAGCCATTTTTCACCTACAAAACAACCGGCATGTATAAGGAAACAAATCAATATTATTGTTTGATAAAGCAGCCAACCCCTTGTTTTGAAATAACTTGAAGATTTTTTTTATATTTTTAACCAATTTGACATGCATGCATACTCACAGTGTTTTGAACCATGTGTGTGCGTAATGTGAATTCAAGCAAAAAATGTGAGTGTAACGGATTCCTTCAACCCAAAACACTTTGTTGAATACGGGATTGACATATTTCCATTGTGATTTGTGCTTTAAAAGATTGAGGATCTCATTCCTGTGAATTTATACTGTTTATTGGCTAAGTTTGAAGAGTTTTGACATTGCATTTACGGTGAATTATTATTGGTACGACTCATCGCATCCCCACCAGTGTCGTATGGTTTGCGCAGACACCAAATGACAAGTGCGGATAGAAAGCATTCATGCAAAAACCTTGTGTACTCAAGATATCCGCAGCTCTGGATACGATAAAAGAAGCACAAGTAGTTGGTGAGAACGTGCGGAGTTACGGGCACAAAAGGTAAGCCAAATGGTCTGATTCACGCATTAAACCTCTCTTCACTCTGTGTGATTAACGGTTGTAAACATAATGTAACGCAACATGCTACTTGAGGGTAGATGCAATTACGATTACGAATCTAATGTTTTTTTTCTCTGCATTCGACATCTCCCTCATAAAACCAAAATGGTTTTTGCTTAGCATTAGAAAAGTACATAATGTACTTACTTAATCTAAAGAGTAGCTCTTTGTTACCGCATCACTATCTTCTTGTAAAGATGCTTTTTGAGTACGTGCGGAAGTGTACGGGTTACGACGGAATGCAGTTGCTGCGACCAGTTTACTGAACTCTAGCAGCAAGGCACGATTCCTCACATCTCTAGAACCAGTTTTAAGGCAAAATTCAACAGAAACCCAGTAGATTTTTAGCAGCGTTTCAGTAAACTCCTTTGCGCGCTGTTGAGAATTGGGGTGTGGAGTTGTATAAATGTGCTAATAATGCAATTAGCGCTATATGCACTCCAACCAAAACCAACAAAATATATTTACATAAACATGAAACGCTTTAATTTTGTTCTTTCAAACTTGTGATTGCTTTATTACTAAATGATTGAAAATTTTTAATGATCCAGCACTTTCTACGAAACCTTAGTTCTCATTCAAATATCAAGTTTCAGCCTTCAGAGCTAATTTCATATTAAATGCACTGCAGCATAATCAATGTAAAAATTTTCTAATGAATCGTACATATAACAGACGATTAAGCGAGAGCAATGCAAAAAAACTGCAAACTTTAGTTTTTAGCAATGTGAATATGTACAAGTACAAAGTACACACCAAATTTTCATAAGTATAAAATTTCATTATTATTGTGCTAAACGAATATTCGCATTTATGCAAATAATAATAGAAGAGAATATTTAGAAAGCCAAGTTCCTTTGTCGAGTTATCCTACTACCTATTAGCAGATCAGTAAGCACAAAGTGGCAGCAACTGCTGAAGTTTATGCCTTCCGTTTTTTATTATTAAAAGTAATCGTATTATGAGAAATCTTTGAAATTTTCAAAAACCACGCATTTTTTTTATAGTATCTGTGTACCTTTAAAAAGTTAAATGACATGAGACAATGATATTTTATAGGAAATATGAAGCATTTCTACAGACACATCATACTCGTAACACTAGTGCCATTACTCGTATGTCCTGTGACGACTCTCAGAGTTCGAGAAGAAGACGATGTCATTTATGGAACAAAAGCACGCGTGCCTTCTTCTGTGAGGAGAAGACTTAAATCTTCACGTCAGAGCAGACTACAGTATCAGGACTATGTGTCCCCTCCACCCACCACGAACTACGTTGAGCATAAGACTGACTTACGACCCATTAACAAACCAGATCCCCAATTATATCCTATTAACATTACTCCCTCGCCATTTGCAAGTCACCCAAAATCAGTGAGAGCCAGCGCGATACAATTAAAAACGCCTACAGTAATACATGATGGTGACTACACGCCAAAGCCATTCGTCAAAATCAAATCCGGCAGAAGAAGAAAAGTGAAAAGACCTCAAAAAATTAAACCGGTGGTCACAAACGCTGTCGAAGAAGAGATATCCGCTGCGAACAACAAGGATAAGGACAACTCAACAGCAAGCGGTGACAAGAATCTAGCTGTAGAAATAGGTCAAGAGGATGGAAAATATGCACTCATTGACAAGTTCTTCGATGCTCCTCTCTCACATGCTCCCGGTGTCCTTTCATATGCGCAGAGTGAAGACTTTGCTCATGACAACCAGCACACGCTTGGGAACCTCAAAGAAAATGACATTTGGCTTTCCGATGGACATCTCCTAGTTTTGAAAGGGGGCGATTTGGACACTTCCACTAAAGAGCATTGGAAGCCTATCGATAACTATCAAAGGGATCCTAACAATCCTCCATTGAGAATTCCAGTGGATGGAAATAACCCACCCCCATTCCCTGTTTTTGTCAATGATTCTGGTCCACCTATATTCTTAGGGCCACCACCACCCTTCGGACTACCATATCCTCCACCAGGGTTGGGAGGTAACGGATCATTTGATCCGAGCAGATTACCCCCACCAGGATTAATACCTCTCTATCCAAACGGAAGCATTCCGCCAGAGTTCTTGGGACCAGTAACTGGAGGTTATGGCCCTGGAGGAGGAAACAATTCACATCCATTATTTCCCCCGTACCCAGGACCGGGATTTCCACCTGGTCCATATGGTGGTGGAGGAGGATATGGTAATGGATCGTATCCCCCATTGCCCCCATTTGCATTACCACCAGGAGGATATAATGGCAGCTTTCCTCCCCCACTACCCTTTTTACCGTTCCCGCCACCAGGAGGAGGAAATGGAACCTTCCCTCATTTTCTTCCACCACCCCCAGGTTTTAATATTAACTTTACCGGACCGCCACCTCCAGGATTTCCATTGTTACCTCCATTAGTTCTGAATCCAAATGACAATGAAACGGATGATCCATCCATATTTCTGCCACCACCTTACGAATTTGACTATGAGGATGGAAATGGGACACTCGTACCACCTGGGCCCTTTGCTCCTGGTTTGGTGGTTCCTCCTCCAAAAGATTTTTATACTACTTACAATAAAACAAAACGATATCCACCGGCTGGGTTGCCATATGGTAAAAGACCACAGCGCCCTAACGGAAGAAAGCCCAAGTTTCCCATTACACCCCCACCAGACGACAGTCTTGAAGCTTTGCTTCCACAAACGACGCCATATCCTGCAGTGACAGTGACCCCAAATTTGAAGAAGAGAAAGCGGCCAGGAAAGGCCAACAAGGGGATATTTGGTAGCTCACTAACGAAATTCGACTCCAGCCAAGAAATTGGAATTCTTCCCCCGTTGAACGTCCCTATTTCAGAACAAATAGTGACATCACGTCCTTTTCAAACGTCACCCCAGCCTCATATTTCACAACCCATTGGAATAAAAAGTACAACATCCAAGCCGCATAACTATGTGTACGTGAGAGGTCAGCTGAAAACTCTTGCAGAAATCGCAGCAGAGCAGGCTGCACAAAACCAAGAAGGGGAATATGACTACAACCCAACACCTCGTCCACCTTATGACGAGCGGGGTTATCCAACAAGGGTGCTAGACGATAATGAACCAACAGTCATTGATTATCCTAAGAAAACCACGAAAGCACCAGCGAAAACGGCATACTTCAACACTCCGAAGTATGATAATATCTACAACGTGCTTCCTAAGCGAATAAAGCTAAAGAACCGACTTAATTATCAAGGAGCAAATGCCGTCAACACGAATGTGCCACACACTCCATCCCCACAAGTCTATTCCCATCAACAGCACTCACTATACCCCAATAGTTTAAATGATCCTAATAATCAACTTCATAATCAAGGGCATCTCAACCATAATCTTAATGTTTATGAGCCAAACTTCCAGGAGAAAATCACACCAGGGCGACAACAAGATTACTACAATAACGAAGCTGCGTTGCAGCAGCAGCAACAACAACAAGAACAACAACAGCAGCAGCAACAACAACAGCAGCAATTACAAAGAAATAAGCAGATCATTCAGCTGCAATCCCCCAAAGACTTCCCAACAATTGGGAATCAGCGTCAACCACACTCTTACGACCAAGGAACGATACCTCAATCGAATAATGCAGGGAGCACCGGTTTCCGCCCGGCGTTCGGTCCCAATCAAAGACCAGGTTCACAGGGGCAGCGGCACCTGTACCCGGGAGGAGTGACACAGATTGGTCCCATTTTTAATCTGCAGTCGCCAATATTTCAGCAGCAAAAGCAAAATCATAGACCACAGGGATACTACTCTCCTCTTACACAATACCATCAACCTATTCATCCAACCCACAATAATTACTATCAGCCCACTGTAACCGCTGTGCAGACTGGATTAGGTCAGAGCGTTATTGGGCAAAATCAATATAACCAACAGCCTCAGGTCTACGAGGGTGAGCAATATCAACAACCACCACAGCATTATCGTAATTTTGGACAGGGCACCGTAAGCACGTCTCAACTGCCATCAAATACTTTCAATTCTCAATTAAATGCGTACAATTCACCACAATCGCAAACATCAGGCATTCGTCAGGATGCATTACTAAGCTACAGGTGAGAAAATCCTTGTCAATCTTCATTCTCCTCAATCATACTACACTTTATGTAGACAGCTCTGCTTTTTTCTCATTCATGGCTTTACATTCCCCTTCGATGTTTTTTCTCTTGCTTTATTTGTTCGAGCATCCGTTACTTAAAGTCATGTACTCTAACATACATAATTATTATACAATTATGATACCTTTTAGTTACGTGTAGCACTGGTAGCTAGGGAAAAACAAAAGTTTTAGAAACAAAGCTAGTCTATATAAGTCGCATTTTTTTTGCATAAAATACATACATACATACATGCTTTCAATTCAACGGACTTTCAGGTGCGCATACTTAAGAAAATGAGCTAAATATTGCAGCCCATTCACTGGGATGAAGTCCTCTAAAGTAGCCATAAAATTGCTTGTGGTTCACGTTACATTTTTCTAATGTTTAGTTTAGCTCATGCCTTAACTAGACAGCAGAAAACAACAAAAATTATCTAGCATGCCACGCATTTCTATAGCTGTGAAAAAAAGGATTTGCAAAGGTTTTCTCCCTCATCTTTCATTTTGCTCCACAAAGACGTCATTATTACTAGGTTTCTTTTGGTAAACCAAATATTATATCGTTTCTTCAAAATAAAGTGCTCAACTACCTATATAATGTATATAAGGATATTGTGACGACTAAAAGCATGTCCTTCCCTCATGATGTGTGTAAAATGCTGGTTTATGAGTGAGTCTAATTTCACAACCATGGCAAATAAATGTGCACCAGATTGCTCACTAGCTTTTGTTTCGCTCCTCCGTTTTGACAAACACAATTATTGGGCCTAATGTTATTTGTGAGGATAAAGAACTAGGTGTAATCAACAAGAGCGCGGTTACAAGTGGCCACGAAAAGCCTTATCGGAACGAACATGATGTGTGAAGCAAACTTCAAAAGCACATGTAAAAATCATGCAATAAGCTGGCAACTAACTACTAACTAATGCACATGATGAGATTGGTCAGTCACCATTGAAAAAATATGCCTACAAGGAACACGAGCAGATCTAAGAATTTTGGTCGAAACAAAAAAGAAACCATTAATGGTTTAAACATACAGTCAGCAGCATGTAAAGCTAACAAATGGGACGCTTTTCATACATTTATGAAAAAGACAATTAACCTTTGCCTTAGTTTTCGCAGTCCTATCCTAGCACAGTTCTCTACTTTAACTACCAGTTGCATTCAACTACCCACCCGCAGGAAAAATGTTGATTTTTTTTGTGAGCAAGCACAGCTCCCAAACGACATAATATTAAGACATACCTGCATAAAAATGCGGTTGCGTTTTCAACTCAAAGTCAAACGAACACATCTGTCATACTATTTCATATCGCAAGCGTAATCACTCTGAGTTTTGAATGACCATCAAGGGAAAATGCTATACATATACTTGTAGACTATCATGAGTTGACCTCTATCAGTAGTATAAGCACTTGTTTTATTATCCCATGCGAGACGATTATGACGAGAATTTGGAAACTGAAATGCTATTGATTGACTGATAACACCCCATCGAATCTCAGTAACTTTGTCAAGTCGTAGATTTACAACCACCAACGGCGATGTTGCAGCGAGAGATGAATGAGCAGCATAAAGAAAAAAAATTGAGTTGCTCATGATTTCGCCTGCGTTTGTTTGCCCATTCGCTGCTGCATGCCGTTTTTTGTGTGTACTTGACAATGTCAGCCTAGCAGCTGAAATGTTTTTTTAAAAAGCTAATTCAGTAGGCTTACAGTTGGGTTGGGATGGGTTCACTTGTTTAACCCTTTCTTTGGCTGTATTATTTTATAATGGATTCATGTGAGATGCATTCCATTCAAAACGAAATAATAATATGTAATAATCATAACAATGCACTCAATAACGTGAATGCAAACATTTATTATCTTAGCGGCCATGCCATGCCAAACGTCTCACCATGACAATAGGAATGGAAGTGAATTTTGCAAGTAGGCAATATTAGTTTAGAAGACGGCAACTCCTTTCGTACCTACGTAATAATATCAAGCAGTGCAATATGACTTTTACGCATTACAACGTTCAAAAAACCATATTATTTTCCAAGTACTCCTATTGATTCCCTATAGTTATCATTGAGTGTTATAATGTGGCGTAGGTACTGTATTATCACAATAGCATAATATCGTGCTTTGTACACGTCGTACTAGAAGGTGATTTACAAAATCAATATTATTAGTTCATTTCGTATCAGGTAAAAATCGAAGTTCCGAACAACGCAAGCATTTTCTTAGCTAAGTGCATTATATATTTTAATGATTTCTTTTCAGCTTCAAATGAGCCGACAGAGATCATCCCATTTTTTCATATAAGGCGATCGTTTTATGATTATGCAATTTAACATAATCCAACTTAATACATATTATGTGTAGCATGCAGTTTTTAGCCTATTTCATTTCCATTTACCACCTAATTTTTGCTATGGGGCTGTCCAAGCTCAAGTAAAAATGTAAATGAACACTGCAAAAGCAGCATGCACATGGGATAGTCCTCAAGACATAAAAAGCATTGTCTAGTGCCTATACACACACAGTATCTAGCAATCTTTATATGCTACAGTAGGCGTGTTCAGGCGTTCATTCTCTCATTTGCAAATCCTGTACCATCCACTTCATCAATGGCATTATCGTGACTATCAAATTTCTACTTTATTTGCTCTAATGAAATCGCGTGAATGTTATTAATTATGACTAATTATCACTTTATTATCTAAATCATTTTTTTGGATCATTTTCTTTTATAACTTTTCAACAGAGAGCCTCTTCCGCAGTACAACACTGAATCGGAAGCGGTAACTTCTCGAGCTGTGTTAAAAGCTGGACCTAGTCAGTCGACCAGGCAAGGTGGAGCCCAACCTATCAACAATGCAGCTCCCTCAACAGCGGCCAAAGATGTCAGTTTCTTCACATTCCAACGTGGTGGACCAGGTGGATTCAGCTACAAAATTCGTATTTAATGAGTAGTGATGATGGGAAGTTTCTTAAGCAATTAAGAACACTTCATTCATTCGCCTGAGACTGTGTATAAAACTAGGACTGATGATGCCAAGTGTAACGCCTGTTATTGTTGATTCTCTCATTTTTTTAACGTAGGAAAATATGTATGGATGACTGAATTCATATTTTTTACAAATCAATCGAACCATATCATACAGTAGTAAGCAAAATATCCATCTATGAATGTATAGCAATTTTATTGTGAGTGTATGATTGATCGTGGTTTATCGTTATGATTAACTAATCCTAAGTATATGTATACAATATGAATATTTACAAGGATATATACTCGTCGATTCAAATTATTATAAAGCCAATTGCCAACACAAATATGTTGGTCTTTTTTTTATTGATTTATCTGCATAATATGCCTTCAGTAAAAATTATTCCATGAGGTCAAGTGGAATAAAAACGAAGAAAAAAAACACATTTTTTCTGGGATCTTTAGCAGATCATCATTGTTTGTTACATCCCACTATCACCTTGAGAACTGCCTTCTTCTTTTTTCCTCTACTAATAATGTACGACGAAATCCAATAATGCGGCGTGTGCAAAGTGATTTGATGGTGACGACAATGAGGACATTCGCATTCCTATTAGAATTACGATTGGAAGTGGAATGTTAATCATTTTAATGGAATGAGGACGGATTAATTGAGTGATTGATTCATTGATTCAAAAAGACATAATATTTACATACGGCTCCTCCATGAGTGATAGTGAAAGGAACAAGAATCAACAATAATAATCATCACCATCATCGTGTATATTATTGCCACAGTGAATTTTTTGTTGTAGGTATATCTACGAACATCTTGTAAGATTCAATAAATGACATCAATAATGACACACAAGAATGGAAGGAAGTTACATTGTTTGAGTTTAAAAGTGAATCGCAGACATAGTGCTCATTTCGTCTGCGTCTCCTTTGCGAGAGTCTACAGCAAGTACGTTGAGACTTGGCGAGGCTTGGAGTGGCTGGTTGGTGAGCAGTGAACTAATTACAAAACGCTTAATATCATCAAAGTAAAAAAGACTTCTTCAACATCCAATAACAATAATCAAAAATGACCAAGACTGTAATCACAATCACCATAAAAACTCAACTAACGGTGTGGTGGGTATGGTGAAACTGTTCCTTAAGTTTGAACATTATTGCTCTCCATTATTAAAAGCAGAAACTAGTTGTTTTATCAATCTTCCTTCAAGCTTGATAAACACGACTCTTAATGTACCACATGAAGGATTTTTCTGCTGATGCATATATATTTTTTTCGCTATATAATCTCATATAGCGTCACACGGCGTCACAGGAACTATGCTATAACACTCCATCACTTCGATCATGTACCTATAGACCGTGCACATTTGTATCTATTCATAATATGGATGTAGCAAGTCGTACTAAGAGTAACAGTGTACATGCTTTTGAAATTACTGGTAATACGCAAGTTCTTATAGAGGAATGTAACTGAGTGCCTACAACAAGAGCGAAAAGTAAACTTTATGATTCTTCAGTGAGATACATGGGACTTGCCTCAGGCAAAGGCAGGGCCTCTCAGAGTTTTTTAAATGCATTCTTGTCAACATCATGACAACTGAGGCAATGACGCTGACGCTGATCATGATTCCGTTACAGTTATGGCGATGCTTGGCTTGATACACAATAGTAATATAAGAGAACTTACAAAATTTACAACAGAGTAGCGACCGACTGAGCGAGCTATTATGATACTATTCCAGGTGTGTGCTTATTTAATTTTGTATGATGATCAGCTTGTACTCATTCGATCAGGTTCTTTTTTCTGGTGCAATGCCTGTGTGTATTGATAATTATTGTTCTATTTTCAAAAAAGTTACATGTCGAAACAAATATCCCACTGGCAGCTTTAATAGCGATGCTACAATTGGTTTCGTATCATAGAAGGGCGCAAGGCGCAATGCCAAAGAATGTCAAAAATTGTGTGGCTACAATTCATCCAGCACCACCAAATCAAAAAGAAAGTGCAGTGCACTTGCAATCAGAATCGATCATCGTAAAATGTAATGTACGGAATTTAATGAGGAGCGCTAACCTTTTATTAAAAACACTCTTGATTCTACAATATTGTTCTCCTCGAAATAAAAGAAATCAGGTTCACTCAGGAGAGTTGACAAATAGTTCTGCCAACCCATTAAATTAATCCGAATCAGCAGTAAGAACGAGGAAAATGTGAATGAAGGTAGCCATGATAGATAGTAATCACTCTCATTACTTATTACACAACAAAATGAAAGAATTTGCATTTTTGAGGCTAAACGTAACGAATCATTATGAACCCATCAGAACTATCTGAGACATGGGTAATGGCTAATGGTAATCATAATAACAGCAACATGGGGACAAGTTAATGCACCAAAAAATATCCCTAATTCGTATTACATCCCATCAGGTTGCCGTTATTATCTTTACTTTTAGTTTACCAAGTTGATAATCCGTTTGTTGTCAAACTGTTTTTAGCTTTATGACATAAAAATTGTATTTCGTTCTCGCCAAAACTTAATGAGTTATGAAAGTCTGCTTATCATCATTACTAGGTATTATCATTTTTACTATTATGTATTTCCATTAACTTCGTTCGTGCTAATAATAGTTAATGCTATAATAGTTGGAGTTTAGCTATGGCCATTTACGAATAAGTAAGAAAAAGCTGTGGTGTGTCGTCGTCCTCCCTTCTTCGTTCAACGTAAAGCTGTTCAGGTAAATTAGCAATCCTACCCAGTCTTCTAAGTGTGAAAGAACTACCGTAACTACGCCTGTGATGTGATGTGTTACGGAGTGAAACTGAAGTCTCTTTTTTGCGCTGTGTTGCGATAAGACCTTCTACCAGAAGAAGCCGGCTATTTCTCTAAATGATATTATCTTCCTCCACGTACGTACGTTGCCGATGGTTGTGCTTTAAAATGTCAAGTAGCGCTTGCCGTTTGCCTTCATACATAACTTCTATAATCTTGATGCCACACGATCTACAATTATGTAAAAAAAGGCGAAGGTAGAGTGTGAAGTATTGGTGATCCAAGCGGAAATCAGTTGTGTTATAGATACATATATATATAAACTATGAAATGTGATGATGAGTTTTTGTGACAAAGTAAGAAAATAAAAAAAATGTTTGTCATGCATGATTTAAAAATTTAAATGAGAATCTAGTCAAGTCATTTACCATTATTACCCGTCAAAAATAGCTGTTTTATGAATGACACATGTGGCGCACACGTACAATTTATGCGTGACAGATACATAACTCCTTCAAAATATATTACGTTATGTTACACATTCCGCGACTTCGATTTTGTTACCGATTGACATCAATAGCATAGCACCTAAGTGGTAAAAGGTGATCTAAAGTGAGTAACCAAAGGTGGTACGGTAGCATGAAATGAAGTATCAAAAGCAACAAATCAGCAGCACAATAACTCACTCTTGAAAACGTTGCAAAATACCACTTCTTTAAATTTAACCTACACACAGATCTCGGTGAACGATTGCGTGCATTCGTAACGTACATAATAATAATCTACACTCCTTGTACGAGTCAATCAAACGAGTTACATACATGCCGGAATCTCATTAATATTTCAAGAGTTCGAGAGAGAGAGAGAGATACTCTGAGAGCTCAGTGGGAAATCAGAGTTAAGTTGTCAAATGCAGCTGAGACCATTGATACCGGCTTCAAAAAATCAAATATTAAATCAGCATTGGAGTCCACTGTTGTCAATTACTATTATATTATGTATGCACCAGACAGAAAGAAGAATACGAAAAAATGAAAATAATATAAAAGGGAAAATCCTTGCAGCTGAGTCCAAGATAACGTCCTGTTGTTAAGCAATAATAATCATGTGAGATCAGTTTACCATAAAAAATGGGTCAAAAAAACTTCAATTTTTTAATGTGCGAGTAATTTAGCATTGGCTCCGGAGGTAGGTTATTAGCAACACAAAAAGCCTTGTCAGCTTATGTAGCAGTAGAGAGCACACACACGGCGGCGAGTAGCCTACCTGCTGCCGTCCATTATAAATGTTCATACACTCATTTAGATATGAGAGAGAAGAAACTGCAACGGCAACGGTTACCTATAGCTTCCCTTTCTTTTGAATCCCTTTTTATAAATATGTAACAACTTGACTTCTTGTGACTCGCACTGGTGCTAAGCAAGGCGTGGTACCTCCACCCTACGTTATGTATGCGTATAACATGTTTTTTGTTCTTCTTTTTTTCGTTTTTTGCAGCACCGCTACATGTGATCCAATTGTCAGCTCTTTATTAAGGACAACACGTTGTTTGCTACATCGAAATAACTGCTTCGTAAATAACTTTTATTTGATTTTATTAAATCTTTCACATGCTGATTCACATCTTGCCATTCGTGAACCAAAGTGTCTAGTAGGAAATCATAGGAGTTTGTAAGTGTCACCATGAAACCTCACACATGCACCTACTCACTGAGCGGAAATTATTCCGTACTGATTTTTTGTGTGTGACATGACTACATTACTGTTCGCCGCCCTGCTATTTTTGTAACTTTGTATAAAAATCTAAATGTGTGTTATAAATCAATAGGTGATCCAAATATAGCGCTAGCAGTAATTTAGTCATTAGAATGCTAGTCAAATATTCACAAAATTGTCGTAAATTATGTAATTCGAACTATCGTATAATGATTGCTGGCTGTTCAATTAGAGCATTGATTATATAGCCCATCAATGTTTCCATAAGGAGCCCACCAAGCTCAAGAAGAGAACAACGTAAAGGATTCTTCCAAAACGGACCAACTCCATTTAAGACGCAAATTCGCGATAATTCTTTAATTACATGTTGTGAGTACAATTTAAACCCATATGTCTCACAAAACCAGTTGCCACATCAGTGAGCTATGCTCCTACACGGCATTTGAAGCAGTTGCTGCACTGAATTGCTATTGTTATGCTAAGCATGTCCGTCCGTCCATCCAATCATGCATATTCGCTTTATTATTAACCGATTCTATGATTCGTCATCAATCGGTGCTTTAGATCAACATATAATCGTGCAAAAGGGATAAAACTTTGATAAGTGTTAGTCTTATCGGAAGTTTGAGCACCAAATGAATAAAATATTTTAGGCATTCAGTCCTTAAATTAACGCCACCCCCACGACAACGATTTCTTATTTATACGGTCGAATTTTTGCACAAGGTAAATTTAACTTTAAACTATTCCATAAACTATCAACTAAATGTTCATTTGATTTACTAAACCTGCATATAAAGTATTGGCAACTGACAAGGTCATCTCCTTTTGTTGAAACTGGCTGTATTCGTGATATTTCATAGGAATAATAACTTACGCGGTTTTGTTCTCCTTTATACATAGTTGACCCTTGTGAGGAGGTTCATTAGACATTGTTATGATCACCATGAGTACATTATGTATGCACCTAGGCATTGTCATTAACACTTTTTCGCATAATTAGTGTTTGAGCTGTGCACGGACACAATACTGTATTTTTTGCGAAGGACACAGTGACTCAACTGCGGCTAGTTTGGAGCTTAACTGCCTTTCCTAATACGTAAGTACGAGCAACGGGATGTGGATGTGCGTAGTCGGAAAATCTTAATTACTGCCCTGTACTCTCGCATTGATTAACGCGTGCTAGACTGGCTGTTCAGCAAACTAGAGCACTTGACTCACAACTCTTTACAAGAACAAATTAACGGTGATTTAAGGACCAATTTACCCCATAATTGCCATTACCTTTTGGTGCTCACATCCCATTAATCAGTTATAAATGCAATTCATGTCAATACAAGTTTGAAGGCTTATTTACTCTCTGCTTGCTTACACCATGTTGCTACCCCACACACGAAGAAGTCAAGGATTTGGAGCTATAACCAGTGAATCACATAAAATACATTGTTATAAGTGCACCCCTACCTTGAGCAAACTACATTTAACATCAAAATATATAACAAAAGCATCCACTTAAATTTTGATTCTGTGAAGTCGAAGCCCAAGAAATTGTTGGTCATGTACAAACACGGTCATCAGTTTACGCTGAAGTAAAGATGGCAAAACATGGAAGAAGATTAGTTGCTAAATGATGTAATTTTGAGCATAGAAATGCAAAAAAACATTTGTCACGTATCTACCTAAGTATACGGCAAAGAGGAATACAGAAGATTATAAATAAACGTTTCATCCTCAAGAGAATTTCAAGGTACTTGGAATCACAGTGTTGGTATTAAGTGCAACCACTGCATACTACAAAGATCCTCTAAAATCCCACGCCTGTTGAATATAAATTGTCACATTCAGATAAAAATCTGTATTTTTTTTCTACAGTAGCAGTTTGAGACGTGTACTTAAAACAAGGAAGGAAACAATGACGAGCTAAGCAGTGCACAGTCATGAAGCACAAAATGAGAAGTAGCAGCGCTGCAGCTGGGAAGTCTTCAAGGCTTGTTGTCGACATAACCCCAAGATTAGCAAAGGATGCACACATGAATGTGATGATTATTTTACGACGATGATAACAGTACTCATATGGAATCCCAACCACACTGAAATCAATTTTAGTAGCCTGAGAACAAAAAATTTACGTCACTCCTCAATCATATCAGTAGTGTGTAAAGGCGTGCAAATGGACTGCAATGCACAATCACAATCTAGTTATTCCACGAACCTTCATAAGAACAGGATTTTCTAATAATCGATTAAATGTAGAGTTTAGCACGTTAGCATTGCTCCTTAAAAACTAAAAATGCCATTTAAATATTGCTTCCCAAATAGGCACGAGAGTTAAAAGTACCCTAAGGTAACATTGAAACCCCGACTGAACACAGCCATTTGTTTGTTTATTTGATGTTGTGAAGTATTGAGAAAAATTTTGTTTACAAGTTCTTTTCATGGCTATTACAATTCTGTGAGAATTCAAGAGTCCATGTGGCTGTTAACTAACAACTAATTTCCAATTCCCAACCTTAAATCCTGTTTTAGATAAACATTAAAAGCAAAAAAGGTGGACGACCAAGAGTTGGAGGCTGTGACAGAATCACCAAAGAAATCAGGAGATATACATACAATAATAATAACCCTGACTATGCTTCGCGTGTCAACCGTGCAGTTGATGATAAGATGGGATGACGGTCTTAGGAAGCATAGGACAACGACAAATCTCTCCAAAGGCTGCATTGTACATCATATCATCATTTAATTCCTGTTAGATCGATTTACATCAAGGAATAATGTTTTAACATTCACTGTTGCTTTTGGTTTGGCAATCTTGCCAGGGTGAATGTTGAATGTGAGACAGGGCTCCTATAAACAACGGTGCACGCATATATATGTATACCAACAAAGTAGGAGATTGCAAATAGAATCGAAACATCTATTCTAAAGTCACACGTCAACAACAAAGAACATGTTTAGTTTAAGGCTTGCATAAACTTTTTTTTCCAAATAATAGCACCATCATAGGAGCAACTTTTAAATGCTGATTATGAATGTTGTAATGCATGCAGACCTTTCAGTTTTTATCGTCTACCATGAAACAATCAGAATTTATACCTATGTTGTGTTTTCACACTTTGCCGTGCGTTCATGTCATCTTTCTAGTATCGGTGTAAATGAAGGAACAAATTTAATTGCTAGAATAATAAGTGTGCATCCTTGTTGGGAAGGTGTTGGCTTCAGCGTGCAGATGAATGAGCGACAAACATAAACTTTGGGACGCCGACAATTTCAGAGTTGAAATTGTGAAAATTTTAAAATTGCACAGCATTTTGTAAATTTAGCGTGACCCTCGTAAAACATGGTAATCAGTCAGTACCTAAACTCTCATTTGAAAGCAGCATTTAGAAGTTATGACTGTTCCTTTGTTCCAACTAAGCTTCTACGCCCTTGCTTTATTGCTTTTGAGAGCTGGAAAAAACTTTGGGGGGAAAGTGAGAAACCTTCACAACAACATAACCATTAAATAATGTAGTATTAGGCTTCAAATTAAAAAAAAATTTACAAGCCTCAACAGAATAAATCTTATTAAAAAATAAACAAGATTAAAAGCAGTCAAACAGCAGTCGTCAAAACGCGACTGTGAATACCGACTGACAACATTTAAAATTATTGCAAAACTCGTAAACAGTGTATTGCCTTGTCCTATTAAAACACATTTTCTATCTAGCTTCACCTCCTCCTCCCAAAAAGCATGAAATTGATTCCGTTTGAGAGTAAACAATGATTTCTTAGCAGAAAATGGGATTCAGATTCAAGGTAACATTGTTGTGGAACGACGCAAAAACACCATGAGCTTGAGGAACTAAAGTGATGGCAGTAACAACTTGCGTGTCCCTTCCCTGTGATTACTTATTATTTTCAATTGATTTCAGTCAAAGGTGAACAAAATGAAGGTGACAACAACCAAGTGACAATAAATTGCATAATAGTCTCCGCCATAATCAATTACATTACCTTTGCCTGTATTTAAATGCATTTTATCGTTCATGACAAGAAATAAAACACCACATTTTATGATACAAC
>JAQGAP010000432.1:0-35709 GCA_034697805.1 Orchesella bifasciata | reverse complement strand
TGATGACTTATGTGTGCAGGGTGATCAGCTCTCTGATCTTCAACGGATAACGCAATATGATTAATCAAAAGCTCTAAGCTCAAATCGTGATCTAGTTCCAATCAATCGCTAACAAACTTGCAAACGGAATGAGTAAATAATTATGAAGCGTCTCAGCGCTCATGAGTTAGTTAAAGCACAATAATATTAGTCTTTATTAACGCGACTAATAGCACTACAACTTGTTCGGAAATATATTCTACAAAGCCTATGTTTCCCTTTGTACTGACTTGTTCAGTACCTCGGGCACTTCAGGTCTCGGCTGAAGCTAACATCGAACTGCTCTGGATTCTCTCAGCGCTTTCTCTCTAGAACCTTGCTCCTGAATCCAAGCTTTACCTAAACGCTTCGTTCATCCTTACATACAATTCTCATGTACCTAGTCTTATCTTTATTTACATATTTCAAGACCCTCGTTGGGGTTCTCCAACATCTCAATACCAAGACATTCTTGGTATGATGTACCTACGTTCCGTTGTGTTAACTACACTCCGAATATCCCCTCCTATTACAAGCATTGGCTATAAAATACTGTTGAGCTATACGAAAATTGAAGAAATCAGGACTAGTCGAGATACAACAATGAAATCATACACAAGTTACAATCTTAATGAGTTTTGACGAGAAAATAAATTGATGTATTCTTGATCCCCGAAAACATATGAGATAATATCGCAATTTATTAAGTCTTAATCAATTAGCATAAGTGCGAAGTTCATTTTTATCCGACATGCATGGTGTTAGTATTTACCGACAATATTTTAAAATGTAAATTACGTACAATAAATATTTCTTTGCCCGTTAAACCCGAATTTATTTTTTATTCGAACTAACATTATCAATTAAAGCAAAACGGTAGACATTTATTGAATGAATTAAACTGTTGTTAAAGTTAACTACGTATTGATAATATTACTGTCACTGCATTGTTATCAATTCCCCATTTAATAAAGTTGTCACTTATCGTTTAGGTAATTTTGTTTTAATAATAAAAGAATGTAACTTATAGTTCCCACAAATAAATAAATACTATTGTGTCCAAAAAAAAGTTAAGACATTAATGTCTAATTAGTTAATCAAGTAATGGAAAATTACAAAATTCTAACAAACCGCAAACTTTGGATGAGTAATGTGGCAAATAATAAATATCAGTATCTAGTAAATCATTTTTATCCTACCTACTTATAAACGTTTAACTTTTATCTCAAAATACAATTCTACAATAAATGTAATCTATCAAGTAGTACTAACTAAATGTATTTACACGTGTTTGACAAAAACCAATCTGATGGTAATCTTTTTCCCTGTCGGTTTTACGTTTCTACATAGATTTACCCAGTATTAAGTTTCCAGCAAATACACAGTATTGCGGCGGCGTGTTAAAATAACAACATATTTAGTTATCTTTTGCGTTTTCGCTGGGGCGTTAATTTCGGTTAATGTTTAATTGTTTCCTTTTCTTCCCTGGTACAGTTGACGGTGGTCTTGTAACATTTCCATAGCACGGAGTTGTTTCTCATCCTGTAAAATAATAACAGTACAAGTATAAAAACCTAAAAATTTGGATTGTACTAAAAATACAACCAATATAACGCTTTCTCACCAAACAAGTTTTCCGTCGCTTTGACGCATGGGCTGGATCTTCTTGAGTTGTGTTCTGGGTTTCTATGATGCTTACTTCTTCGGGTTCTAGAGCAATTGATAACGGTGTTGCCAAACTTTTCATAGCAATACGTTTATTGTCTTCCTGTAAAACAATTTATGTTACGAAAATTTGATTTAAATACAATTTGTATGAAGTAACTATTTGATAGTATTATAAAGAAATGATTACTAAGTTTCTGCCTTACCAATTCTTTTATAATAACCAACATATCTGCTTTAGTTTTAGTAAGGAAGCTGTTGTCCTGTTCCAGAGTGGCATTAGATTGTTTGAGCTGATGAATTTTCGCCACTAACTCGTTGTTTCGTTTTTGTTCATCTGTCACTTTCGTCTGCTCAGCTTTAAGTTTCTCAATTGTGTTGTCTAATTCTTGCTCTGTTTTCTTACGAGTTTCCTCTCCAATTTCAACAGCGTTCTTAAACTTTGACTGTAGACCATCGTTTTCTTGGCTGAGCTTTCCAAGTTCGACTAGAGAATCTTTTAAGTCTTCTTTAATTTCAATATATTGTGTAGAAAGCTCTTCCTTTTGTGAAGTCAACATGTTATTTTTTTCTGTTAACTCATCCAAATTGGAACAAAGTGTTTTAATCTCCTTACCCATTTCTAGGGTTTGTTTGTTTAAATGTTTATTTTTGTCCAACAGGTTTTTGCACCGGCTTGCTGAGTTTTCAAGGATTTTATGCTGGTCATTGATTTTTCTTTCAAGATCAGCAATTCGCAAATCTTTCTGCTCTATAATTTGCTTAAGGGTAGCCTTTTCTTGGTCCGATTTTTTAATCTCACCATCCCTTCTGGCTAATACTTTGTGATAGATTTGTGTCTGTTTCTCCATAGACAGTTGAATTGCTGTAATTTTAGCAGTCATTTCCCGTTTGCATGTTTCAAATTTTGCTTCGGCATTTGCAAAGATGTTCTTCGTGCTCATGTACACATTGAATGATAGAGCATCTTTTTGTCCTTTTGAGAATAAATAAGTACCGGACGAATCAGACTCTACAGCTGCAGCAATATTTTGAGAGGGTGGATCCATTTTCGGACCTTGAAAGTATCTATTTACATATAATATTCAAAATATTGACTTAAACATACCACCAATTAATTAATGTATAAACTTAAATTGTTGACTGACATTGTTTTATGCTTGTAATGTAATGAAACGCATTGAGATTGTCGAAAAGATGCTGGCAATTAATTTAATTAAACGTTAGTTTTTTTCCTTCTGTGACATTTACATGTTCTCCAAAAATGCATTTGCTTTTACATAATGTTCTTATTCGAAAACTACTATTGTAAATATTGTCGAATTTGTGACTTTGTCTTACATACTACTAAATGCAAGCATATACATATTATGTCAAACTACAAGGAAAATTATTACTCTCTGCCAACACGAATTCTATGTATTAAGAATTTGTTGTGTAAATTTCATTCCATGAAGCCCAATTTAGTCTTAAATAAGCACCTTCTTTACGTATAATTCTGTTAACAACATTGAAAATCAGATCCTGATGCGGCTCGCATTCTTTCAAGAATCCAAATACAACTCATCTACCAACCTTTTCGTCAATAAGTAGATACGACATTCGACAAATTTTTTCCATGTGTTCATGCATTCAAGGATTTGCATAACTTTTGAATAAAGGTTGAATAAAACTTTTGCTAACCTTGCTACCAGCTCACTGTTTCGGTCGCCTTCGTCCGGAATATTAAGAACACTTTGATCTCTAGCTGTTCCTTGGGCAACCACAGTCACTGTCTCGTGAATTTTTGTCCATAGTATTTAATTTTTTAAACTGAAAAAGTTACAACGCAGGCAGTTGCTTAAAAATTTTATTTCAACAAACTCGAGTAGAAAAAATATTTCCATTGTATGCAACCGATTAGAAAGTGTGATGCCGATTGATTACTTTCACTATCAAACCATTGTTGATTGTGTTTTTATGAAAGTTGGCAGATTGCAAGAGCGGGAACAAAACCTGGTAAGGCAAAATATAGGTCAAAGGTTGATTAGCTTTTACGAATATCTTGGTGTGTCTGATACACACACAGTAATACCTGACTTGACTTTTATGACATCATTTACAGTCCATCGTGAGGTATCAAGTTTTTGTCATGCAAAAAAGGTAGGCAACATGTGTAAACAAACGAAAGATAAAACGTAAAAATTATGATGTTATGAACAGTATAATCATCTAGTTTGCTACCCTGGTACATAATAATTTAAAATACATTTTCATGTCCCTAAAAAGATTTTATAAACGAACAGAATTCCAACCCATGTAGCCGATTAATGGTAAAACTTCTATAACATCCAAATATATGACTGTCAAACATTGGGTAGTAAAAATCAATAAAAACTACCAGAGACATAAATGACGTTCGTATCGTTTCGCATATGCTTGCTTTTTGTTCTTGCCTTAGTTTCAAAATAAATAAGTTCTTTAAAAAAATTGCATTGTTGCAAACACCAACACATCCTGAGAGTGGAAATTAGTTTACAATCCACACTTTTAGCTACTTTAATGTCATAAAGCTTAACAAATTTATTCAGTAAATAGCGATCATTATCGAAACAGTGTAATTTGTTTTTACAAAAAATACGAATTTATATGCCCATTTACCGAAATATATTTCTACCAGCTATTACTTCAACATTAAACTACTAATATTTAAGGATCAATAAGTAAAACCGCATTTGTAAGATTGTTGACCAGCTGTAAGAAAAAGTTTGAGAAGGTGCTTTGCTTGAACACGAATAAACTGGCACAAGGAATATCGATGCTCCGCTGCGCCAGCCATCTTAGATACAGCCAATGACGAACACTACCACGACTGTTTGTACAGTGGAGCCTATTTTTCTGCATTGTAATCAAAGCAATGCTTTCGTTCCGAATTTTTGCCGCAGCAGGTAACATCACCATTTCCAACACTACCAAAACCACTGAAATCAGCACATTGGTCAGCACCATAAATTCTGGTACAAAACCCCAGCATTTAATGGAAAACCAAAGTGCCATCACGGTAGCAACATGGCATATAAATAAAAGGGCAAAAGTAATCAAGCTAAGCTTTTCCGACGCAGCTCGAAAAGCCAGTTGAAGCGAAACGTAGATTCGAAAACTTTCACTAAAGTTTTGATCTCCGTTGGAGTTTAGCAAATTGATAAAAGCTATACCATACCCGTAAGAACTATTGAAATCGATACAAGTATTGCGAACATAGCAAATCTAAAAAACTCCGTAATGCATCCAAAGCTTAACAGATACCGAATTATTAGTGACAGAATTATGGGGAAAAGTCCGCGCTCATAAGGACTGGGAAGTACATACTCCTCCAAAACAAAGTGGAAAGGATCTAACTCTGCACAAACGAATACTAATGACAAAGTAGGGCCCCACACACTCATGACGAATCCTAGTAAATTAAAGATATTTCCCAATTTGTCTTCCATACATAGCCTCTCAGTTATCATGGCGTTTTCTACAATTAAATTCATCACATTATTTGAGGGTTGGTGAGTTTAGCTCAATCAATAATGTATTAACTTACCAGTTTGTTCCAGTTTCAGTTGAAAAAGTTCATTTGCTGCCTCCATGACTATGTTGTATTTATACAGCATTATACATCCAACTATTTCCGAAAAGGCAGCCAAACCCAGCCCAAAGAAAATTATGAAGTGGTAGAGCTGAAGGTGAATATTTGTGGAAAGTAATGGTGAAACACATAAAAAGAAACAAGAACCAAATCCGGCGATTCCGGTGATGAATGTGATGGACAAAATCCAAGGAATTCTGAGTACATCAATGGGGTTCTTTCCCAAAGATATTCGGTTATTTGCTTCCACTCGGATGAAAAACATGTAGGGATAGAGATACCAAAAATAGTAGCGATTGAAGTTGGTGATTGCTTCTAAAATTCGGGGGCTAAGAGCTTGTTGTGCCATTACGGATTACGTTTTAGAAAAGCCTGGTTTCTTCCAGAACAACTTTGGCTAAATGAAAGCTCCAATTGGGATTTTTAAATTATTAATGCGGTGTTAGGTAGTCACGTAACTTGGTAAAAGTGGAATAGCGTGTTTTTGTAAGAACGTGCGGCTTTTCTCCAAATTTTTAATACAAATATTATTTTATCAGAAACAAGGTAAATTTAAGAGGTACTTCTCACATTGATCGCAGGTTTTTACTGTTGTATACTGCCACTTGAATACAATTTTATAAGCTATATTTTTTACATAGCATTTTGTATAGCTCAAAAAAGGGAGTTGCCTTTTTATTTCAGAATTTAAATCAATTTAAAGCAATTTATTTAACTTCAATAAAACATGTTTGACTACTTGTTTTTTTTTGCTTTCTAGAATCCCAAATTCATTGGTTTGAGATCTGAACTAAAGATAGGTAACTCCTTTCTTTAAATTCCGACGAGGAATTTAATTATTTGTTAAAGATATCACACACTCATATTTAGTTAATACTACCTACCTAAGGGATTTATGGGATGATATGTGGGTAATTATTATCTTTCCTACCTACCAAATGAAAAACTATCTGCCATATTTGTTTATATTTATGAGGCATTAATTGATTTTTACGCAATTATTTGTTTTCGAAGTCTAGGTTTTATGTTCAATAATCGATACACGCTTTCCGGTGCCTAAGTTGAAAAGTTTTGTCTCACGTTCGACAGCTATAAACCAGACAACTACCTCTGGTGAAGGATCAAGCATTCATTTTTTCGTACAAAACAACTATTGCAAAAAATTGTAAATATTTCTAGTCAAAATGTTGTTTCTTTTATTCCTAGCATTATTTTTGTTACACGGCCTGTCAAACGCGATGGAATGTGACAGTTCAAAACCCGATTGCCAGGTCATCTACTCAGTGTATCAAACGTCCCATCGTACACAAAACCGCAAGTTGGTGTCCAATTTAAACCAGTTTTTGGAACCATTTTCCAAGTGTCTGCTTCACATTTCCAATTACGAGGGTCAAGATTTATTACGGATAACTTACCCCGTGGTTCTAACAAGATTCGATACAGTTATGGTACCTTATGATGTCGATGGAGAAATCTTTCTGAAACGATTCCAACTCCCTTTTGAGAAAATTCCTCTGAGAAATAATTCACTGACTCTGGAAGACTGGATTAAACTTTCAAAAGATGATGAACACCACAGTTTTTTCTTTAATGTGATAACTCGGCCATGGCGTTGTGAAGCACACTTCTACTTGCATCCACCTAGGTTAAGAAAGAACCTCAACTGGATGATGCACTACGAGCCAGATAGTAGTGGACTCGACGTCAAAATTCTGATACTGCCAAAACGACTGGCAAAATTTAGATTCGCACCTCCTGTTAACAATGGAGCTGATTCCGACACAGATTTTCTATACCTGCAGACAAGTATGAGATATGATGTGATTGTTTCGCCAAACTTAGCAGAAATGGTGGATAGTTGGATCCAAGGTGTCTATCAAAATGTTTTTAAACACTTTACCACAGTTTCGACTGTTTCTTGGGAGTTTTTTGGGTTGATAACTGAACCATTAATAACTAAAGTTGCACTACAGTCGGATTTGGAATACAGAGTTACTTTTATGCTTCATTTTTGCCACAATTGCAAAAAATGTATCCCATTTTATCCTAGAGTAATATACAGGAAAAATACAAACCTACCAAATACCCCGACGGAGAAAATGGTTGAAGAGGAAATTAAGCTTTCAAATAGCGACCTTTCCAGCACTATTTTAAAGTTATTTAATATCCAGCTTGAATCATTGTCAGGTGTAATTGATGAAAACACCCTACTACTCCCGTATAAAAGTGACTGGCAAACAGAACATAAAATCCTCTCAGTCGCCCTTGGCAACTTAACTTTTCAGGCGGCCAACTATGAAGTTCCAGCTAGGTCGTTCTGTCATAAACGAAAGCAGTCAAAAAAACGCTACGACTGTGGCTGTTATCCATATGAAGGCTACTATCCAGCGATGAGTGGGGCCGCTTCCAACCCGTACCAACATCTGAGGTTTGTCTTCTACCAGAAAAAGTTAAAATTTGCAAGCTGTGGATTTCTACGTGGGGATCTACCAATAAATGATTTGATTTCTGCTTATGACACGCTCTGCTGGACTGCAATGGTACTGACATGCATGTTTCTCCCGATTTTGTATATAATCATTGAAAATTGGAACATGGGCAAAATCCAATCTGTGAAGGCGAGTGTTTACCAGCGATATTTTCATTATTTCTTTGGTTCATTTCGAACCATGTTGGAACAAGGAATTGAAGGAAGGCTAAATAACATGATCCAATCAGGAAATATCCCTTTGCGGCTGATAATGGCGTGTTTTATATTAGTAGCTGTTGTAATTAGCAATGCCTATAAAGGTGATAATATTACCAGGATATCGTCCCCAATTCCACCACTTCCCTTTTCAACTTTGAAGCAACTTGTGGAACACGGCTATGAAATTTTTTCAAGGCCGTTATTGAGTTTAGGGGATAAATATGAATATCTTCCAACCGAATTCGGACCGGAAGAATTTGAAAATCCTCACGAAGCATATGTCAGTTTGAAAGCATCACCTTCTACAAAACTGTTTATAAAATCCGAACTGTTGTCCTTTTTGAGCGTTATCAGGTATGAGTCAAGTGATGTAGATCAGCCATCCAATACATCAGCCAATATGTTTACCAAAGCTGAAACGTTTATACTTAACCACACGAAGCTTTCTCCAGTGAAAGATTTAGATAGCAATGTACAGGTTAGGTATGGCCAAGGAAATTTTTGGAAGTTTTTTGACTGCTCAAAAAATCCAAAAACAGCCATCATTTCTGAAGATATGCATTTAACGGCTTTGAAACACAGCTATTTGCACAATTTCCAAAGTGAGTTCAATTCAAAGTTATCTTTTGGAACGGAAGTGTTAGCTGCAGTAAATTCTGGATTCGATTTTGGCTCGTGGATCAATCCAAAAATCATTTGGAGAATGAAAAAACTTTACGAGTGCGGCTTTATGGAATACCTGAGAAAAGTAAAGGAGGATCTGTATTTAAGATATGGTTCAGTAGTCTTTCCAGGTCAGGGTAACTTTAAACCAGCAAGCATGTCAGAAAGTATTAAAATTGTATTCTTTGTGTTACTTACAGGGTTTTTAGTGAGCATTGTAGTTTTTATTGCTGAAGCAAAATTCTATAACAAAATACTAATTTTCGTTTGGCTTATCCTACACCACTGCTTGAGCAAAATTTTGGGAGTCGTAAATATAAAATAATTAAGAATGTAATTAAAATTCTAATACATAACTATTTATTCAAATAAAAAATAGCTTAAATTTTAGACGGAGGTTTGGTTCCCCCATACGGTTTCCTGCGCTCGTCCTTGCTAATTTTCCGATCCAAATATTCCATCCATTTATTTTTATTTTGACCAAACACTTTTATAGCATCTCTTGTGCTTTGGGATAGAAATGGACGAATTGTATTTATCATGATTTGTACAGTAGGTGGGCCTAAAAGAATTCGTCATAAGCCATTATTTTCCTGGTTTTTATTTAAGAATTATCATAATTTTTCCAACTTACCCTCAATAATAATGAACTCATCCAGCCATTCTGGATAATAGTTTTCAAATATTTGCATAAACTGAATCCAGTACGGGATGCACCCTGGACATGCATGCTGAACAATGTTGAATCCGTCTGCGTTCAAAAGAACCACAACTTGAGTGACATTCATTCCTTTCTTTTGTCGTTCAACAACTTGACTGGTGATGTTTTCTACGAGATTAGTACAAAACCGAATGAATCTTTGGCTCTGTCCCTGTAGAAAATTCCGTCGGAAATCCCAAGTATTGATGTCAATCACGCCAACTAGTTATAAATAAAAACAATTATACATATAAAAATTTAACTGTGAGTTTCCTATTTTGATTGACATACTTGGTTGTCCAATTTTGTCATAGGTATCCATCGTCAAGGGGAAATCATATATCATGTCATTCCAGTTTTCTGTTCGAATGCTGTCTATTTTATTCTCTTTTCGCCATTTCAAGTTCTGGAGAAAAGTATTCAAGACAGATTTTGCTTTACAATGTTTTTATAATAATTTATTTCTTCAAAATAATTCTTACCGCACGCAACATAGCTTCGGCTGATTCCAAGTTAAAATCTCTAGCTAAAATAACCAGCATTGAGTTTAAAATACCGCACCGGATAAATGTTAGTTTTTAAAACTATTAAATACTAACCTCTCAACCAACGAATCAAGTATGTATCCTGCTTCATATGGTTTTCACTCAAAATTGGCTGGACGTTAGCTCGAAACTGTGAATATAAATGTGATTCTTAAAAATTGGTTTATGCTTCAATTTTTATTGGTTTGAACGTACCCTGTCCAGTGCAATTTTTTCTCTTAGCGTCAGAGTGAGAAACTTTTCAGTGCTCATTGCACCAACGAGTAGCCATCGATGGTGCACTATAAAACCGACAAACATTGTGAATACCAGCGTCGCATTTACTTGGTTCATGGTGTGCTGAAGTATTATTGAAATACTGGCAAAAAATAACGCATTGGAACTGTTGAGAACAGGATGATTCTCAAACGAAGAGGAAATCAAGACTGTTGGGAAGTTGTGGGGATAAAACAATCATGCAAAAATACTTGTTGGAAGGTAGTTGAACAGTATTCCTAAAAAAATAGTGTGAAGGAAAATCCCCATTATCATTAGCAAGTCAAGTTCCACAACGACTAATTGGATAAAAAAATCATCAACAATATCCTCAACGTTTTCAGAATAAGTCTGGACGAAAACCGGATTGAGAGGAATACATGATATGATGCAATACCGCGAGGAATGGTTTACCCAGTTAGGTGCAATTGCGCGTGTCTTCCTTTACTTGTTGTTTTATAAACATGTAATCATTTGAACAGGTATACGTCTTATTTTTACTCTACGATATTTTTAATTGGCAATTCTACGAAAATTTGTAAGGTGGTGATGTGCTTACAAGAAGTTTTTTGATTGGGCAGACGATTTAAAGGCAATAATCTGAGCAAACTTAACCCAACGACTTAAAAATTGCATATAAAACATAAACAACGCAACCACTCATTGCGCAGAGTTTATTGTTATTGTTAGAAAAGTTCAGTGGGATTTTAATTTTGAAATATTTTCCTCATTATGCTACAGTAAGGATAAATTTGAAAAATCGGATCCATTGCGCAATGTGGTTCGACAAATCAGGTAATGAAATCAGAACTTTAACACGTGAAGCCAATTACGGAGAAAAAAACAAATGCTTTGAACGAATAATAATATAATGAAAACCAGACCCACAGATGAGTTATTTCTATAAAGATCTTGAGCAGCTTTTTAATGAATTAATTTAACAAGCACCTATCACTCGCTAAATCACACACATGTGCATGCGCCCGTTCAACAAAAATGGTCATAAAATCCGGACTGCTGTTTTTCTAACTGGGAATAGTTATACAACAAATGGCAGTCAGGGCTCAGCGTGCAAATTTTCACTTCATGTTGGGAAGCTAGTTTTCATTTATCCGCAGGTTTGGTTCCACCATACTGTTTCCTTCGCTCTTCCTTGCTGATTTTCTTATCGAGATAATCCATCCATATCCGTTTGTTTGTTCCAAAAACTTTTATAGCTGCCCTCGTATTGTGCGACAGAAATGGTCGAATTGCACTCAACACAATTTGCGCAGCGGGTGGTGCTACAAAAATTTAACTGAAACTAATATTTTCTTTAGTATAAATTTTGGAATTTAAGCAATTTCTTCCTTTTACCTTCAATGATAATAAACTCGTCGAGCCATTCTGGATAATAGCTTTCAATTATTTGAACAAATTGGGTCCAGTTTGGGATGCAAACTGGGCAAGCGTGCTGAACAACATTGAACCCATCCGCGTTAAGCAGAAAAACAACTTGAGTGACATTCATTCCTTTCTTTTGTCGTTCAATGACTTGACCAGTGACGTTTTCTACGAGGTTAGTACAAAAACGAACAGCTCTCTGCCCCTTTCCTTGCAGATTAATTCGTCGGATATCCCACAAGTTAATGTCAACCACGCCAACTATTTGAAGAAATTAAAAATTAGAAATTGACATTTTTTAATTTTATTTATTGACATACTTGGTTGTCCAATTCTGTCGTAGGTATCCATCGTCATTGGGTATTCCAAAATCATGTCGCTCCAGTTTTCAGATTGAATATTGTCGATTTTATTCTCTTTTCGCCATCTCAAGTTCTGCAGAAAAGTACTTTAATGAGATTTTGTCTAATTATTTGAATCTACTTTGGAATCAGGTATACCTCTCGTAACATTGCTTCGGCTGATCCCAAGTCAAAATCCCTAGCTAAAATTTTTAGAATTTTGTATTAGTAAGGTAAAATTATTATAAACACCAACAATGCTTTTGAATACTTACCCCTTAACCACCGAATTAAGTAGGTATCTTGCTGCATGTCATGGTTTGTACTCACCATTGGCTGAACTTTAACTCGAAACTGTGAATATCACTGAAATTTGTAAAAATGTAATGTTTGTGTTTCATATTTTATGGTTTGAAACGTACCTTGTCCAACGCAATTTTTTCGCTCAGTGTCAAAGCAAGAAACTTTTCAGTGCTGACTGCACCAACGAGTAGCCATCTCAGATGCACCACGAATCCAACAAAACTAATAAAAACCAGGTTGGAATACATTTGCTTCGATGTTGCATGTATTTGTAAAAAAAATACTGACAAACGCTTTCACAACACGATGCTCTCAAAACGAAGACGGCGCAGCAACTGAAGTTTCAAGAAGTTGTCGGGATGAAACTACCATGCTCAAATATTTGTTTATAGTTATTTTCCTTTTCCCAAAAGGAAAATTTGCATTAAGACAAGCCTCGTGTTCAGCTTCCCACGAATTTATGAGAGAGAAAAGGTATTCATCAGCTATATTATAAACTTCTTGCAAAAGTAGGTCTGGATTTACAGTTGAAAGCTGTGCAAGATGCAGTAGTGTAGCAATAATATAAACATATATTTGTGAATGTGCTTCTAGGTATCGGAGTTATGAAACTATAATCATTTGCCCAGTAATTTTTTTATTTTTCCTCCATTTAATAACACTGTGAAGATCCAATCTGAGCTTTTCTTTCTCATAAGAATTTTATTTAGTTGGGAAAACGAGTTTGAAGCCCCATTCGCAGACCTTGTCTGATGACGTGTGACCCATTGATCAAGTGCTATGTAAAGGTGGAGGTAGAATGAGTGTGTCAGAAAATTATCCCAAGGTTTTTAACGATATTGACAGGTAAAATTAAAATTGATTTTTTTGGACGATCTGGTATAAATAGAGGATGGTCCAATATATAAAGTTCGGTTTCTGAAACAAAATTTAAAACTGTATTTTGACGCTCTCTTCAGTTTACGGAAATGGAAAATTTCAAATCGTGGTGCAATTTTTATCATTCAAATCCTTTTTATTAAACTTTTAATTTTCTAATGCATTACTCACCTATCCCGGACTTCCGGTTTTATTTTCTATTAAATTAGTTTCAATGCTCTACGGGTAAATTACGGTGAAATGTTAATATTTTAATGGAGGTTTTGTTCCTCCAAAATGTTTCCGACGCTCCTCCTTGGTAATTTTCTGATCCAAATAATCCATCCACTTCCTTTTATTTGGTTCAAACACTTTTATTGCCTCGTTGGTGCTTTTTGATAAGAAAGGTCGAATCGCATTCAGCACAACTTGAACAGCTGGTGGAGCTATAAAAAGGGAGAAGTAAAAGTAAAATTGTATGATTATTTTTACAAAATAAGGAAGTCATTTTCCAACTCACAATCAACTATGATGTATTCATCCAGCCATTCTGGGTAGTAGTCTTCTATAATTTGTGTAAACTGTACCCACAAGGGGAGACAGAGAGCGCATGCATGTTGAACAACGTTGAATGCTTCTGCGTTCATGAGAACAACAGCTTGCGTGACACTCAAGCCTTTACTCTGCCTCTCGATAACTTGCCCAGTGATATTTTCCACTAGATGAGTGCAAAATCTAACAAGTCGCTGGCTTTTTCCTTGTAAAATTGCTCTTCGGATATCCCAAAAGTTCATGTCGATTGTGCCAACTGATCAAAAGAACAGAATGGATGTGAAAAATTGTTTTAAATAAAAATAAAGAACATGTTGACTTACTTGGCTGCCCAATTTTATCATATGTGTCAATCGTCATGTGATAATCTGATGACATATCCTTCCAGTCCTCGAGGTGCATATTGTCTATTTTGTTCTCGCTTCTCCATTTCAGATTCTGGACGAATACATTTGATTACTATATTATCTCATGATTTATATTAACAAAACATGTGGCACTTACCTTACGCAACATTTCCTCGGCTGAATTTAGGTTGAAATTTCTTGCTGAAAACATAAAAATGGTTGGCTTACAAAACTGTTTTTATATCAACTGAAATAAAAATAAAACTAACCTCTCAACCATCGAATAAGGTATGTATCTTGTTTCATATGCTCATGTGTTAAAATCGGCTGAACTTGAGCTTTGAACTGGAAAGGGAATAAATTGAAATTGCAATAATTTTTGTTAAAAAATAATAATACAGATTTATGAAAATACCTTGTCCAATGCAATTTTTTGACTTAATGTCAACGTCAAAAACTTTTCAGTGCTGACTGCACCTACACAATTCAGCTGCTGTATTCCATAACTCAGGAGAATAATACTGAAGATCAATGTTGAATAAGATTGCTGCATTTTGCAGATGTAAAATAGTTGTCAAAATGAAAAATCACGACAGTCCAAAAAACAAGTGTTCCCTAGTTCAAGATAAAATCAAGACTGAATTGATGAGGAACGACAAAAGCTATGCAATTAAATGTATCATACAAAATATTTTCGTTAAGTTTGTGTTTAGTTGAATGGCATCAAGATTTAATGATCATGTAATTTGGCTAAGAATGGAAATGGAAAAACAAAAATAACAAAGAAAAGTTCCATCTTCATCGTCAACTATCACAATCATCCATGATGAAAGAATGTAAATAAACAAAAACAGCTTCACTTCTCAATCTCTTTTGCAATAACGCCGAGGAAAAAAACAGGTTTTGTGATTGTCTTGAAAATAATGCACCATACAGAGACTGCATGAAGTGGTGGGTGTTTGTTTGTGGGTTGACATGCAATCTCAAAATTTTAATTGTGGTGGTCGTGGTCGGAGTAAACTACCGGAATTTTCATGAAAGAGAATATGCCGGTAAGCAAAGACCTTGAAATGTAAGACTTGTTGCAAATTAGGGTGAAATATGTTGCCTTTCGAAAACAACATATAAAATTAAATATTATTGAATAATATATTATGGTTTTTGAATGCTTTAAACTACCACTCAATACCATTTTATGCTCGCTCGCTCTAATGATTTGGTTTGGTTGTAATAATTACCCGAATTTTTAATTAGCTTTAATTTTTAATGAGTTATTTGCTAAAAGTATTTGCCATCATTATTCCAGTTCACGTGCAAGTGTCGTGGAATGACATTCCATGTGTCGGTGATGCTTTTTGATGAAGATGAATAACTTTTAGATTTATGGGAACAATACTACCTCAACTTCCCACGGTATGGACACGAAGAAAAGCTGAAATTTTGATCCGCTCGTACTTAGGTGGTGACCAAAGACGGAAAAGATGAGTAATGATACCAATAATGAAATAAGTATTCACAAAAATGTAATTACTGCAATGACTCAGCTTTTATGATAAGAGTTTTCTGGTCTATGTGCATATCTCATATCTCCATCGATGAAGAAGTATGAACTGACGAATTACATCCACAAACAGGATGATGACTAATATAGCACAAAAAATACCTGAACAAAAGTCAATTAAATGCCTCAGGATTTCGTACGAATTTCGAAACCATCCAAAAAGGGTGGTGACCCTCCGATTTTGGGAAACCCCCATAAATTCAAGTGATGATAATTCATTCTTGCAAGAAAACATCAACTAAAAAATGAGCAAGGTGCAGCAAAACACAATATGCGAGTCAGGTTTGCAAAAGGCAACTTTTTTGCCCATGTTTCAAGTTTATACACAAACAATACTCTTTGTTTGAGTTGAACAAGTTTTTGCTGCAATTATATACCAAGTGGAAAAGAGGAAGATGAATGTTTGATGCATTTAATAAATTAATCCATCATTTCATAAATAACATACGTATACTTTGTACAGATTTGAATTCCTTCACGTTACTAATATTTACAGGGTGGTTTTGTTCCTCCATAGTGTGGCCGTCGTTGATCCCTACTAATTTTCTTGTCTAAATACGCCATCCATTGATTTTTATTTTGTCCAAAGACGCGAAACACGTCCCTATTATTTTTTGAGAAAAACGGTCGAATGCTTTCAAATATAATGTTTACGGCGGGCGGTGCTATAAACATTATCCAAAACACTTGTTAGTCTGTATTTTCATTCATTTTACATTACAAGATTTCAAATGTCCTTCCGCTTACCGTCAATTATAATAAACTCGTCCAGATATCGGGGATAGTAAGCCTCCACGAGTTGAACAAATTGAATCCACAACGGGAGGCAGATTGGACACGCTTGCTGAACCACATTAGCCCCATCCGCGTTCAACAGAATGACCACGTGTGTCACATTCATTCCTTTTCCCTGTTTGTCCACAACCTTGGTAATGAGTTCTTCCATGACGCTAACTACATATCGGAGGAGTCGTTGTCCCTTTCCTTGCAACATTGCGCGACGAATATCCCAATCTCCAAGATCAAAAACGCCAATTGGCTGCCCGGTCTTGTCGTGTGTGTCAGTTGTTACGTGGAAATCTGGGATGACATCACTAAAATCTTCAAGGTGGATTGTGTCTATTTTGTTTTCTTGTCTCCATTTTAAACTCTGCAATAAAATAAAACTTGAACAGCCTGCATCATTCCTTTGATAATATTAGTTTAGCTTCTTACATCACGCATCATCTTTTCGGCGCGGTTGACATCATAATCACCTGCTGCGAAATGAAATTTTAAGTTTCACTGTTAATTCAATCAATTCAAATTTAAACTAATTTATTCGAAAATTATTAGTCGTACATCTCAGCCATCTAACTAAATAAATGTCTTGTTTCATATGTTCAGTCTTTAAAAGTGGTTGAACTTTGGCCCGAAACTGAATAAAAATATTCAATCATTAAAACGGTTTTTCATCATGCTTAATAATGCTCACTTTTTAAATTAGAAAAAACGGATGCATACCTTGTCCAATGCAATTTTTTGACCCAGTGTCAATGTTAAAAATTCTTCCCTGTCGACTCCTGCGCCAACAAATCCATTTTCTAGGCATGTGAAGGCTATTATTCCGAAAAGTAGTATGAAATTTATTTTCTGCATTTTTGCAAAGAAAATCTTAGAAACTGGATATTTACAGCAAGTGCTACACGCTCCAACCACAAATGTTGACTGACTGATGTCAGAGAGAATGTTTCATTTGAGTGCTAGTGATCTTTGAAGTGCTTCCTACAGTTAAAACCAGATTTCAGACTTTGAGAAAAACGCGAGCACGGAACTGTATGTAATTGGCTTTTATAAGTATGAGCTCTGCGTTGTTTTGTTCATAAAACTCTCATAATATCACAATTCATTTTGTATTAGATTATTACATGATTCTTAGATAAAATCCAGAAACTAGTTTTTATGGTGCTCAAATACCTTACACCTTGAATCACTTCGTGGTATTACGATAAGCATATATGTGTTTGTGATTTGTTTGCGTCACATGCCGGCAGCTCAACATTGGGTTTTGAAGATTGGATGGTATCAGGAAGCAGAGGGAACTGTTATGTAATATACTACATATATACATGTCTTTGAGGAAAAAGCTTTTCGTTACGCAAATGGATTACGGAACGAAAGATATGTTTCAGTATGTACGTAGCTACAAAGTATTTAAAAAATTATTTATTACATATAATAATACTTCTCCTTTAGAAGTGTGTTTCGTCAGCGTTTTTTGTTGATTCACATAAAATTTCCAATCTTATTGGCGTACATGAAGAAGTCGGTGTTATTTTTCTACATTTCTCGCTTTTCATAGCCTAATTAGAAGATCGGTGTTTTTAAATGACAGGGAAAATTTTAGTACAAAATATTGTACATTCGTTGAAACTGCAACCGGTTGAATCGCAATAATCCTTCCGCTTCCGCGTCGAGCAGAACCACAAGTTGGGCGATATTCAAAGTGGATTGTGTCTATTATGATTTATTTAATCCATTTTAAACTTTGGAATAAAGAAAAACTTGAACTTTTTGCATCACTCCTTTGAAAATGCTCGTTTAGTTTCCTACATAACGCAACATCTTTTCGGCAGTGTTGCCGTCTAAATCAAAGACTGAAAACGATTACGTTGTATTTTAAATATTACTGTTAACTAATTTAATTTAAATGGATTAATATAATCTTACATCTCAGCCATGTACCTAAATAAATGTCCTGTTTTATATGTTAAGTCTTCAAAAGTATATGTGCATGAAACTGAAAAAATAGTACTAAACAGTACTATACAATTTATTTCCGGCATTTTTTGCAAACAGAGATTCAAAGTTCATTTTTACAACAAGTTTCACCATATGTGTGACAATCTCCATCCGCAACCGTTGTCTGAATGATGTCAGAGAGAGAGAGAGTTTTTTTGTGCTGGTCATCTTTCAAATGAGTCTTACAGACAAAGCCAAACTTCCATCTTTCCCAAAAACACTGTATGTTCATAAAACTCTTATCATATCACAATTCAGTTAATATGAGATAGCTTTCAGAAACTAGTTTTTGTGGTATTACGATACACATATGAAAGTTTTATGCTTGGTTGCGTCACAGGCCGCAAGCTCAACGTTGGGCGTCGAAGATTGGATGGTATCTGGAAGTAGATAGTGAACTGTTATGCAATATGTTACAAATTACATTATATAGCTAAAACGTATTCCCAAAAAAATTGATTCATACAAAATTTCCAGTCTTATTGGCGTATACGAGCGATAAATCCATTCATATTTTTGCAGCATTTCTCGCCTCTGACATCCTAAGGTGTTGTTAAATGGCAGGAATACACAAATACTGTGAACTCGTAAGATTGCAACCCTTCAAAAACACTATTTATTGCAGTAAAACCAAAGCAGATTCGAATCAATTTCAGTATCTTGTTTTTGTTATGTTGAGCTCTGAAACCAGAGGCGTCATCCATTTCAGAGTTGCAAGTTGGTAGTTGTTTTTACATGGAACAATGGTTTTATAATGAGACTTTGTCTTAATTTTTTCATCCACATGGACCATGTAACACAAAAACTTGTTCAGATACAGCATAGCATTTTATTTCATAAATATTATGTTTCATATGTGCATATTGTATCTGAAAGTTACAACCATTCTAGTACTTAAAAGGAGGTCTCGTTCCACCGTACGCTTTTCGGCGTTCACTCCTACTGATTTTGTTATCTAGGTACGGCATCCATTTACTTTTATTTGGCCCAAATATTTTTATAGCATTATTCGTACTCTGGGATAAAATGGGTCGCACTACATTAAGAACAATCTGGACTGCCGCAGAAGCTGAAAATTAGAAATTGTTCATGAACTGAATAAGTGGAAAACTTTTAAATTCACTTATTAATGAAAACAATGTATTTTTAACATGTTATGATAATATTCCCTGTAATAAATCTTCAATTTAGCTTATGCTCGAATAGTTGGAATGGAAAATCATACCGTCAATCACAATTATCTCATCTAGCCATTCCGGATAGTAGTTGTCAATCACACCAGCAAACTGAATCCAAAGCGAAAGGCAGATTGGACAGGCCTGTTGAATCACATTGAATCCTTCCGCGTTGAGTAAAATGATGACCTGGGTGACACTCATACCTTTTTGTTGTTTTTCACACGCTTGAGCAGTTAAGTTTTCCATGATACCGGTTACATAACGGATGAGACGTTGACCCTTTCCTTGCAACATTGCACGCCGAATGTCCCATTCATAAATGTCACAAACACCAACTAAACAAACCCAAAAGGTAGAAATCGGATTACAATTCAAAATATAATAAATATCATCATTATCCGTGAAATTACCTGGTGACCCAATTTTATCTACGGTGTCAAGCGTCATATGAAAGTCATCCGAGAGATCACTCCAATTCTCATTTTTTATGTTATCTATCCTGTTTTCTTTTCGCCACTTTAAGTTCTATAAGTTTTTAAAATCGAATATTTAAGATCCCCTCTAATAAAAACGTGTATTGTTTAAAAAGACAATTAAAAATTACCTCTTTTAGCATTCGTTCTGCGGAGTCAATGTCAAAATTTCTCGCTACAAATCAAAACATTTGTTTAAAAAAATTCACAGATTAGAAAATTCTTGCAACAAACAAAAACTACTTCAAGTGACCCCAGAAAATAAGTTACAAACATATACGCAATAAATACCTCTCAACCACCGAATCAAGTAGGTGTCATGTCGCATACAGTCTTCCGGTAATATCGGCATAACTTTTGCACGAAACTGAAAAATACGTTCATTTATTAATTATGTTATACGCATTCAAAACGTCAACTTTTACCAAATTCTGGCTCTGCATAACGTACCTGGTCCAACGCAATTTTCTGAGAGAGGGTCATACTCAAAAATTGATCTACACTAATGGCGTCAACACCAACTAAAACCATTATACCTAACACTAAACAGTTTGCAATGGTTTTTGACATTTTTCTAATCTACTCTTTACCTCAATTAAATAATATGAGCATTAATGATTCCAACTCCAATGAAAAAGAAAGACTGCTCCTAATATTTGCTTTTACAGAAGAGTCATTATTACCAACATAAAGGTTTACCAAAACCACATTTGTAGAGAATTCTTATAAACAGGAGGGTATAGAATCCAGAACACGAAATTATATCCAGCTTGCACCATTATTGCATTATATTAGGACACCGCTAATACCATTTGAAGTAATAAAAAAGATGAACAACGTGATAATTATGTGTAATATTGAATGTAGCAAGATTGCAAAAAACGAAGGAAATTACGCTGCTTGTCTACCAGTCATGGGTTTAGAGAGCAAAAACAAGTTAGATCTCGGAATAGGCAAACAAAAAGTAGTACAAGGTACCAAATCTCTTTTCCTCGTCATCTTTCCTTTTTTCGTATATAAAATTCATAGATCCACACCGCGGTCATTCCGATTCACGAGATTTTTAAAATGCGGTTTTCGTTTAGCTGAAGTGCTACATTCATCAATTTTTTGTGATGCATTGACGTAGTTGAAGAAATTAAAAGTATTAAATTTAAATGAATTTCTTGCTCATTACTCACTTACATGAAATTGTATCACATGAGTAATGTAGAAAAAGATCGGCTCATTAGTTACAGGAGAGATTTTTATTCCAATAAATATTGTTATACACACACAGTTGTGAATTTGAATCTAATATTTAAAAGGAGGCTTCGTTCCACCATACGCTTTTCTACGCTCACTCCTGCTAATCTTGTTATCCAAATACGGCATCCATTTACTTTTATTTGGTCCAAATACTTTTATAGCTTCATTTGTGCTCCTGGAGAAAATGGGTCGCACTGCATTTAAAACAATTTGTACCGCCGGTGAAGCTAAAAAATTCGAAATCATTTTTGACTTGAGTGAGTGACAAAATCTCCTAATTATTTCTTAAAAAGTAGGAAACTCATACCATCAATTGCAATCAACTCGTCAACCCATTCCGGATAATAATTTTCAACCACAGAAACAAACTGAATCCACAACGGAAGGCAGATAGGACAAGCCTGCTGGATTACATTGAACCCTTCGGCGTTGAGAAGGACGACGACTTGGGTGACATTCATGCCTTTTTGTTGCTTTTCACACACTTGGCCAGTTATGTTCTCCACAAGACCAATTACATAGCGAAGGAGTCGTTGACCCTTTCCTTGTAACATTGCTCGTCGAATATCCCATTCATAAATGTCGCAAACGCCAACTAACATAATTGAGTTGAAAGTAAATTATTACACAAACACAAAATTGTTCGTAACCTAACCTGAGCTTACTTGGCTGCCCAATTTTGTCTTGTGTGTCAATTGTTAGATGATAATCCCCTGAAAGGTCACTCCAGTCCTCATTTTTGATTTCATCTGTCTTATATTCTTGTCTCCACCTTATATTCTAAATTATCGCAAATATTAATATTTATAAATACTGTTAAATCAACTTTACATTTTAAAAGTACATTACCTCCTTTAACATCCGTTCTGCTGAGTTAATGTCAAAGTTTCTGGCTATGAAATAATCCGTGTTCACAAATGTTTAAAAAGTTTCAAAACAGAATTATAAATTAGGTTTTTAAACCTACCTCTCAGCCACCGAATTAGGTAGGTATCATGTCGCATACATTCATCCTTCAACAACGGTTGAACTTTCACACGAAACTGAAAGTATTTTAATAAGTTGATTTTTTAAATTGTTCAGGATTCTACATAAAAATTTATGATACATTACTTACCTGGTCCAACGCATTTTTCTCAGCGAGTGTCAAGCTCAAAAATTTATCAACATTTATTGCTCCAACGCCAACCAAAACCATTACACTAAACACCAAACAGTTTGCAAAAATTTGCGACATTTTTCCAATTTACTATTTATCCCAGCTCAAGAAAATGGTGGTTATCCTTCCAACTGCAATGAAAAGCCGAGACTGATCCTGAGACTGTTTGTTTTAGGAGACGAAGCGTTACACTTATGATGATACATGATAAGCCTATTTTGTACGGAACTACTTTAATGAAGACAAACAGCAACAAAAAATTCATCATAATTTTATCCAGCTGCCACTTTTGGTATATTATAAGTATATGACCACTTCAATACAATTTGCGGTAATAAAAGTGTGATAAAACAGTGAGAGCAGCAGAGCAGTGCAAAAATGTGTGGTCTAGTTTGGTATGCGAGCTCGCAAAAAATAAGTAGGAAACTAAATCTACAAAGTTTACTGTCAGTCATGCGAGCAGAGAGCAAAAACAGGCTGGACGTCTGAATAGGCAGACAAAGGAGTGAGAGGTACCAAATCAATTCACACACACGCTACACCAAACATCTCCCAATGCTTCTCTATGTGAATGGAACCAGTTTCAGTTTTATGCTCATTTATGCTCAGCCGGCTTACGGTAGGCACGGAAGCATAACGAGTCTTCTAGATAGATTGCTCATCACAAATACATCTACATGTATACTTAATGAACTTAATAAATATATAATTTAATGAGAAGAAAATTGTGTTCAGCCAAATGGGTTTTATGTACTTGATATAATTTGCCTGTTTTGCGAATACTGCGCAAAATACAGTAAAATGAAAGTGTACTGCGATTATGTTAAATGCACTCTGACTTCTAAAGACTATTTATGAATCAGCATTTTGTTTGTGTTATATCTTGAATAGAATCATGTGGATTTCTAGTAAATTCAATGTAAAATGCATGTCAGGTATCTGCAGCTACAGTGATATATAAGTGGAGTGCATGAAACTTTCGGATATGAGATACCTGACCCGGATGTTTATGACAGCATAAAACCCTTTCAGAATGAATGGACTGGATGAGTTGCATAATAATCTTTTGAAAATTGCACACAATGTGCATGCCTTTATTTCAAGCTAAAATAGCTTGAGAGAAAAATATATTTTTTTGAGTAATGACTTTTCATAAGAAAACGTTGACTTCAAATGTGATTTGAAATAACTCTATAAAAGCAGAATCATTAACAAGTTGTTGAACTTTTTCGTGTCATGACGAATAAACGAGAGAAAAGTCTGCAATAAAATCGTTTTCCTTGAAATGCATGAGTCATGAGGACTGCCGGACAAGGCGACATGAGGAATCTTGAGTAGTATAAATAAATACTTGGAAGCTTTCTCCGCCTGGTAATCTTCCTTTATGGAAAGCTTACAATAAACATGGTAATAACCATTGAACACAGGAGCTGCAAAAGAAATGGATTTGCAGAGTTTATATACATTCGTAAAGGCAAATACACATGTAATACTTTGCACACTTACCTGAGCCAGAAAGCCATAGCTGAGCGTATACACTCCAGTCGATCCAATTCCCACAGGAGCTGCGTCAAACCGGCTCAGCAGCCTGTCTAACTCCACTTGTTTTCTTGTGGAGAGATCCTTCTTTGTCTTGAGGATTTGTATAGTTTCTTTATAGCAATCCACCTACAACACAGATTCAATTAAATTTTTCGTTTCATAAATACTAGTTTTCGTTTAATCAGGAAGACAATAAAACTAAACTTTTTTTGCTTGGTATTACCTTCCTACAAATCTCAGCACCCACAATCAGACTCACAACTATGAGTGTTGGAGTGGCAATAATGATGATGAATGCGAGGAGCTTGCGTAATCTCAAAACATCGTTGAGTATCACCATCGTGGTGATTGCGTACTCAAATATCCACAAAAACACGACAAGAGACCACGCGGAATTTCCTGAATCTGAGAGAGCTTTTAACTCTTCCCATTTGTCCAAAATTTTGTCTATTTCCGAACTAAATCTATCACTATAACTAGATGTATTCAGGGATTTAATATGGTTCCCAAACAATTTCACTTCATTAAACAATGGAAAAGGAAGCATAAAAATTATGAAAGTTGTTGAAAGGACGAGATACTGCGCGAGTTCTAGTAGCCCTTCAATTACGCCAATAACAATATCTTCCTGTTTCAAGTTTCCATCTTCCTGAAACAAAATTGTGGAGTTGAGAAAGACACGTCTTCTTCCACTTGAGACCAAAGCTTCAAATCGTTTTGCTGGAGATATTAATTTAAATCCCGCATCCGGTGGAAAGAAAATGGCCATTGAGTAATTTAGGATGAACAGCGCAACGAGAAATAAAATATACACTTTTGTTCCATCACAACATTTCCGGGGGTTTGGTTCAAAATCATTAGCATTTATTGAAGAGGAACGGCAAAGCACTTGATTCAAAAACTTTTCAATTTGTTTTCCTTTGTGAAGCAGCGTGTAAATCAGGACAAATTTATTTGCGACTGATATTAACCTCCCGAAAACCCTGAAATATAGTTTGGCAGATACTTCCTCTTCCTCAGTCATGATAATTTTATCAAAGAGATGGAGAACTACGGTAATTTCACGAAAACACACGAGAGCCCATACTCCTATTAAACATATTGTCTTTTGAACTATGAACGTTTTCAAGCGCACGGATTTCCTTTGTAATTCTTGATCATGATAGACAACTGGTTTGAACGGAAGAAAACAGAAATAGTAGCCAATTATAAAATAAAGATGAACAACGTAAGAAGCTGGAGAAGATTTGGATTGTATCGTAGAAGTCGTATTATTTGATGAAAATGAATTGGGTGGTGGAACTTTTTCCACATCGTATTGATCAAAACTGTTGCGATGAAATATTGAGGAGACTCTAAAACCTTTCATGATTCAGTTTTATCTACTTTGTGTATTGACTAAAAAATATTTTTAGAGAGCAATAAATCGGTCCAACTTGGCATGGTGTGCAAATTGCTCGGAATGGGCTTTTGAGTATTTCATGACTGGACGGATTGGGGATGCACATAAAAATTCTTTGAAATCCTTACTTAATAAAGATAAATGGAATTTAACTGCTATTACGTTGGCATTTTGTTGTTTATGCGAATGGAAATAAATATTCTCACGGTTATTTCACAATCTCAAGGTGAACTGGACTTGACTTGACTGCTTGTATTTGAATGAACGATATATTAATATTATGGAAAAGGTGGTGCGTGTGAAATACCTACATTTGGCAAATGGTATGAGTAATATTTGGTATGATACCACCTTCACTAATAAGTTTTGTTAGGTATCATTACGTAAGTAATAGCTGGTTTACTTTATATTGTGAGTAAATCGAGACAATATAATACAATGTGGAAAAGATATTTTTTCTGTCATTTTGTATACATAATAATTATCATGAATATGAATACTACGAATATTTGGACTATGGAGTGGTGGCAGCTCCCACAAACAACGTCACAACTATGAAGCAACCATACCACCAATTGATAGAACAGAATAAGTTTTATTTTAGCACAAAACTAAGTAGATAGTTAAAAATTACTCACAACTCATGGAAGTTCATAATCAAGTTTATATACTCCATTTTACCGATTCCCACATGAACTTTGAAAACTTCATCAATGAACTGCTCATCACTTTCTGTTTGATTATCACTTTTTAACCTATTTACAGCTTCAATCAACTTTTACAGATTGATGATGATGACGTTTCCTTAACACCTCCGGTACCAAGCCTTTTCTGTACACGTTGTTTACAATGCGTAGTGACAAATGTCACACTTGACTTTTTTCAATTATTCGACGTAAAACATGTAGATACTTATAAAATCGAAGGTCTCGCTTGAAAATTTTGAAAAACAAAAAAGTTATTTGCATAAATCCAATGTAGTGACAAATGTCACAGTACATTTTTGGTGTCCCAAACGATGTGAAAATTGTCAGCATCAATTTCTATGAGCTTTAGAATAGCATGTCATTTGACTAAGATTCCTAACAATGTTCTTAATTAGGCATTTAATTTTAAAGGTTGAATTTAAATCATCAGTTTTTATTTCAGACCAGTTTTACACAAAACAAGCGATAACTGAAGCAATGAAACTCAAAATGTGTTAGGATAGTAGTGTATGAGCCAAAAATATGTGCTGTGACAATTGTCACATACGTTGGTAAACAAAGGGTGTATTGTGACATTTGTCACATACGTTGGTATACTACGGGTGTACGGTGACATTTGTCACATATGTTGGTAGACAACGTTGTTTTCAGAAAAAAATCGAAATTTTTTATTAGCTCATCGGACGCAGAACTTTATATAATGAGGGTGCTGAAAATTTCAAGTTAATAGCACAAAAAATAAAAACGTTTTCCTATCTAAAACTGATTTGGTGTGACAATTGTCACATACGTTGGTACCCCAACGGTTAAAGGAAGCAATGACACAAACTGTCTGGGTCCTAAAATTGTAGCAAAACCAATATTTAAACGTTTGCGATACACTTCAAAGATAAGCATGAGATTTAAAATGTCAAGAATTTGTAGGGAATAGAAGGAACCTCAAGCTTCATTTATTGCTCAAGATAAACAATTAAGTTCTGCATATTTATGTAAAAGCATAAGAGCATGATGAACTGGATGCTTAAATTTTTGCATTGATATCTGAAGCACAATAGAAAGCTGCAACAGTGTAATAGTTAAAAAATAAATTCTGTATTCAACTGAATGATCGTATAATGAATTCAGTGAAGCCGTAAATAAAGTTTTCTGGAGTGTACAAATTCCTTTCCAGCACTCCCTACAACCTACAAAACTCCGTATTCTGTATTCATTCAAAGACAGCGAACGCTGATCAACAGCAAACATACGAAGAAAAACTAAATTTACGATTTACACATTAAATATGAATGTTATGAACAGAATTTTCAAGCCGAGATGTGTGAGAAGGCAACCAAGGTACCTTTTAAGCATGTTGATTCTCCGTGGCTTGGTTTACGAAGAAAGCAGTTCGGAGGTGCATTGTACAGAAGTTAGTCAAATATTTTTTCAAATTTGTCTTGTGTGCGGTGTTGAGCACGCTACTAGTCTCGTTTCTCAGGTCATTGCAAAAGTATCTGGTAAAATATTTTAAAAGAAAATTACAAATTAAAAGAAATCGGAGTTATACAATACAAATTAGAATAATCCTTGAATCAAATTGAATGTTAGTTGAGCATTTAAAAACATTTGATTCTGATCCTAGTATTTATCAAGTACAATTTTGCTCAGTTACTTTCCCGATATTTTTAACAAAAATATACATAACGTTTAGGAATCCCAGAATCGAGTTTTTACAAAATTAACTCTCATTTCATAAAAGTTTAGATACGGAACCTCCAGATGATGACATAAGGGTATATTCAATTCGCAGTCATTTTTGATGCTTTACATTGCCCGATGTTGATGATGATTCTTCGTAGACATTGTTTCCACCTTCACAACTAGAAGCAGACTTTCAGTCACTGTCGTTTTTGACTGATTGCGTTCCAGCTTAGCCAAGATCTTTGTAAGCTTCTCTGATTTTTAGTACTCCCAGTTTTGCCACATATTCATTCAGTTGGGAGAAAGTGGTTAGATTTTCTTGTTCAATATAACTGGGATAATTGGATTTTTCAGCAAAGGTAGTTTCAAAATGAGTTTTTCTTTCATAACTTTACATAATTGTTCTCGACTCGATCTCCAGTCCATTCTGAATTCCCTGAGTGGTTTTGATTTCCTTTTTAAAATTAGCAACACCTAAATATTAGGATTCATTCAAAATCTCCATTGTTATTAGTCATACAACAATTAGTTGTCAGATTCAATTTTCTCGTCCCCGAATACATATAGGAACATGTAAAACACGAGCTTATACATTGAAATTTGATTGGTGAAGCAGCAAAGGTCTTCAAAGTTTGAAGCTATGGTAGCCCATTTAAAATGACTTCATGATCGTAAATTTAAAAACCTATATGTAAAAACAGTCGTAGAAGCCGAATCCGATGCCAAAAGTTGGTTAGTTTTACGTGGAGAAAAATTGCGATTTCCGGGGTTGTATTTTTCGGTTACCATCTCTGAATATTGGACACTGCAATAACTTTGGCCCCCATAATTCGATCAACTTGATTCCAAAAAGCTGTTGGGAAGCATGTGTTGCGATAAAAATGCAGGAATAATGAGGGCTCTTACTATTGTAATTCAAAAGTTATGTTGGGTTCATTGCAGTATAATTTTCCTTCTACCCGAATGGGTGCCCATTCAATACGCCTTCGATAAAAATTTTGAAAAATTCAGAATATGGGTTTAAGAACACGGGGAATTCATTGACAATCACCATTTAAGTTGATTAATGATGTGTGAATGATATGTGTCTATTGTGGAAAAAGACCGACAATTAGAATAAAAGTGCTTCCACCAAACCCGAAGAAAGGCGAAGAAATTCCTCCAGTAAGACGGTCTTTAAGAAACAACTCACAGCTTCAGCAAGCCAGACTGCTACGCAGGAGTACTATCTCTGCTCGAGTGCCCCTTTTGCGACGGCAAAAACAAGCTCTCCTTCACCTTCCAGCGGCATTTGAAATTGTAAGAAGATGAGTTATTTTATCTCCGTTTTGAATATAAAAATCACGTTTTTTTCTGCATGTAATCATCTTTTTTTATTCAACAGCGTATCTAAAAAGCGTTTGGGAAACCGTCCGATTGATTTTCACTGCAAGTCTTTTTGATAGTAAAAAAATGCAAAGTTGAAACTATTGAAAGTCAATAATGTGTTATTCAAAACTCATGAATTTGCAGCTTACTTATTGTTTAAAGATATATTAATTTATTTGTTACTATTATTAAGTGTTAATGAGTAATCGAAGGCAATTAAAATTCAACGTTGTAAATTAATAAATTTATACTTTCTATGAGGTTAATTAACTTAAAAATATATTCAATTACTGTTTTTAATTACTTGCCGGATATTTTAACTCAAGACAAGACATTGAACTTTTCTTAAATAAACATGATCATAAACCTTAGAGACCTATCATGTTCATTCTTGGTGAGGAAAGCTTAGTCTTAAAGTCCTTCTTTGTCAACATACTGAATAAAATCTTGAAAAAGAGATAAATACAGCAGTTCTGTGCTCTTCTCACTAATGTGTAGCTTTTTATTATTCAGTTTGAATTCAGTTTTCCTGAAGAATCCGAGCTCGTTGAGCTACCTTGGTTCCCAAGTCCATGAGTAGTCGAGGTTGAAGTAAACGTCATACAAAAAATAGGCAACGGTCTTTGTTACCACTGTAACCAGAAACCCCTTTGAAAACTAAATTGGGGTCCCTTTTAAGTAACATCAACAACTTTGTTAAAATAATTTGGAACCCCCTTGAAAAGTTGCTAGTGCCGGCTAATCCCGCTTAAAGGCAGAACTTTGCAGAACTTTTTTTTTGTTGATATATTACAAGTATATATTCAACATGGTGGGCTTGGACGTTGAATATTTTGTATTCGCGTAATGATAACTGTTTAATTTCTCTTTCAAATTGGTTATTTCAGAAGGGGTTGGTAATTTGCTAGAAAATTCGAAGAAATCTCATTTCCTCCCAATAATTGCTTTTTTGTTTTGCCAAAACAGGAAATTCTCATCGGTCGAATCCCGTTTCTTATCAGGATTTAAACTGTCTGCTTCTGCTGAGTGAGCAAGTGTGAACGTTTTAAAAGCTAAAAATATCATCCTAAAGAATATACAGAATAGAATAGAATATATCTGGAAATACATTTTATGTTTTTTAAATCTTGAAACTAACATTTTGCGAACAAATATTTTAATTCAAAAATTGTTTTCTTAAAAAACCACCAGATTTTTAATCGTGCAAATTATTAAAAATGGTGTTTAACCTTTTACCAAGACTATTTCCTTTCAAACTGGTAATTGTCGTCACTACACTGACACAATCGTTTGGGCAGGACACAAACTGTCTTCTCAAACTTTTTCCACACTTAAACGTTAACTGGACTGAGATTGTGCTTTATTTTCATTCAAGGACAGAAAAAACTGAAAATTTGTTCCTCCCTCAAGCTTCATTACTTCCTCGAGTTGTTTCATTGCGGAATACAAAAGATTTGGACATAGGAACTTATCGCTATTCCAATACGTTCAATGTGATTGTTGCCCAGTTGGAATACGGACACGCCTGGTCCAATATGAAAATGACAGTTCGTAATTTTAGTGAAATTTTGGTTTCATCGCGATCGATGTATCTTTTTATTTGGGACCGAAATACCACGTTGGTTGTAAACCCAATTGTTTCTCTCGTGAACTGGAACGAAAACCTTCCTATTACACCAGCTCTAAAGTTAACTGTTTCTTGGTCCTCAAGTATCAACTGTAATCCTCATGCCACTACAGTATCGATCATATGCTCAGGATACTGTGATTCCGGTCCAACGCTTTTAAAAGATTTTAACATACAGTTTATTAACAAAGATCTATACAGCATTCATAACAACCTTTTTTGGAATGCAAATGGAAAAGTAATCGCCGCACTCGTAGACGATAATTTTAGCTGCATGAAAACACGAGGAAATTCGAAGCAAATGACACTGCCCAGTGAAACTATAAGATTCAACTATCTATGTGGAGATGATTTAACGACGTTACATCTTTTGGCATCGAAACACAACATAACGTTTTCTTATTCAAGAGAAAACGAGGATAAATTAATGCCATTTGAGTTTTACATAGGTCCTGAATTGATTTATCCAGCAATGAGTTATCATAAGCCATCTGCACTGCCCTTGCAAGTCGTTAGCCGACTAAATTTCCAAGAATTTACAACTTACACAATTACTTACTGCTCCAAAAGTAAAGCAGCAAAAAGCAATTACTATACGACGGACTTTTGGTTCAAGCCTTTTTCAGTAGGAATATGGATTGGCGTGTTTTCTGTAATTCTCTTTACAGTCCTGTGTTCTATCAAGTTCCATAATCACTGGCACTACGACTTTGGGGAGTTGATAGCCTACCTTTCAAGCCTGTTTGGACATGGTGTACAAATACGACCGCGTTATCTGCTTGTGATTTGTTCAGTGGCTTTGCTTTTCAATCATTTATATTCAAATGGATTGGTAAGCATAATCACTGTTGAGCCACCAGTAAAAGGATTTAAAACCATAAAAGAACTAATCAACAACCGTTACAAGATCCAATACCACGACTGGTTAAATTCTTTACATGTTGAAAAAGTGTTCGGGAATGAGTTTAGAGTGTTGGGTTTGTCGGTTGAAGAAGCGTTCATTGTACTAAAAAAAGAAACCAACTATTGGGAAGTCTTATCAAAGGATTGCAATGCAAATACTCGGCAAGCTTACTATACCTCCATGTCCTTGTCTGAACTAAATAAAGCAACAATGGCTTCGAGTCTCAAAATAAAATGTTCTAGTACACAGTTTAGTTGCTTTACAATACAACAAACAATGCATCATACGTTGTATTATTGGATAACTAAGACTGAAAACCAATATTGGCTACGTAGATCTTTGCAGTTTATCACTTCGTCCGGGTTAAGAGAAAAATGGCAGCAGTGGGCAGTTTGGCACAGAAAGCTTATTAAAAAATATTTTACCAAACAGCCTGCCGCAAAACCAGAACCTATTGACATGGACAAAATTAGATTCATTTTGTTGGTGCACACCTCTTTACTGCTATTTTCTTTTGCGTGCTTTCTCATAGAAATGACATCGTTTTGTCTTGTAAGAGTTTCTAAAATGTTTATAAACTGGTTTCAGCTTTTTGGTATTTGTATTCGAACCCCCAAAAAACCAACAAATGAAGTAGTTGTAATGATGGTTAAAAGTGAAGCTAAAAATGGGACATAGCTAGAAGTAAGCACATTTATAACTAATCGTAAGTTCGGTTGGGTACAGGTCGTCTGCTGGACGGCTGCGTCTATGAAGAGTATTTACAAAAACAATGTATACACCAAATTAACAGTGCCTTTAATTGGATGTACCGCGTGCTTTAGTTTACTTTAAAGAATTTTGCATTCAACTTGTACTTGTAATGAATTGTCATTAAATACTACCTATGTGTAAAAGATTAACAAACTTACCCATAAATACACCTTGCACGACTTTAAATTGATTTATAATTAACTCTCATATGCCTCAAAATTGATAAGCAATTAATAGAAGTCCGCTAAAGAAGTTAGAACAAACTCCGGTCAAATGACCTTACAGTTTTCGTCCAAAAGATCAATCTAATTATTATGCATATCGGACAGCAAATTGAATGAATATGTCGCACTGACTTCTGAATTCTTACACGAGTTTTAAAGAGATACTCCTGTTCATAAGTTCATGATGTTTAGAAGGAGATGAGAGTTGAGTTTTCATGTAAATTATTTTTGTTCCTTTTTTACTCTAAGAAAAGTCTTTGACCTGTTTTCCATTTCACAGTTTGTTCTAAATGTTAATCGTTCCATTTCTATATTTTGTTTGAGATACTTAATATTATAATAATCCTATTGAGAGATGATCTGTTTTCCTAAATCCGTAATTTGTATATTTGTCTTTCCAAGAGAAGAATGAATCAATGCTAATTTTCACGTTATGCATGTTCATGTTCACAATGCTACGCTTCGTTTTACCTGTAATTCTGCGCCTATAAAAAGGACAGAAAACCACGACTTCATTACCTTGTTACTCTGCTGGATTCAGTAAAGATCGTTTACTATTTTCAATTCTCTCAAATAACTTGGTCTCACTATTCCCCGATTCATTTATCATTCAGAATCTTATCTTTTCTCATAAGTCTTTTATCATACAATACTGCCCGAAGAATGCACAAGGCATTGGGAGTATATCTTACCTTTACATACAAGTTTTTATCTAAAAGCTCTCAACTCCATGCACAGGGCAGGAGGAGCTGTTCACAAGTCTAGAAATCATTTCGCATTCTTGCATTTTTTACCAATCATCATAAGCAACATTTTTTATCATTACATTTTATAATCCTGACTATCGAAGAAAGCTTCAGCTTCATTTACTCGCGTACAACTCCATATTCCAAAAGACAATCAGAAACAAATCTTTGCAATAAATTAACCAAGTCTTTGCATGTTTGTAGTAAATTCCGTAACTCTAAATCTGTCAAAAGTTTTAAAAAATTATACTGCTTTCATGAAAGTATTTAATATAATATGCTGGAGAAAGTCTGGCAAATAAGGGTAAATGTTTATTTATTGTGGATACTATTTCTTAAAGATTCTTTACAAATCAGATTAGAAATAACTTACTTTTATAATACCACTATAATAATATAAAGATTTTAGTATCCAAAACGCTAAATATTTAACAGTAGTTTCGAAATATTCAATATTTTACGTTTTAGCTCGGTTTTCTTAGTTACTCTTGAAAATATCTACAGAATAGTGTACGAAAGCTTGCGTTATTAAACTACACTCTACCTCGTCATCCTTAAAATGTTTACTAATTTTGAATATTGACTAATAACGCACGGTTACCTTTTTAGGCTCTACCTTTGTATTTCATTGAAACTAATAAACTAGGAACATTACATCATAAAAGAACAGAAAGTTATAATTACCAAACCTTTCGTATTGTTTTATTTTATATAATATATTATACCTATTGGTGATCCACATTTTTAGGTTCATTTATGTATTTCATATTTATCTATATTTTACAGTTTTAGAATATTTCTAAATATTTATGGCAATAGATGTCGTAATTAACATATATAAATGTACAAGTATAAAGTATTTCCTAAAAAATGTGATACAATCCCCAGATATCCTGCCTGTAATCAAACTCATGCAAAACCACTCCAATTATACCGTAGAACCCCCACGAAGGTCTATAGTCTTTTGCGTTTAAGTCCAATTTCGTTTGATTCTGGCTCAACTGTAATGGAAACGATTTTATTAGCAACATTTTTTTCGGTCTTGGGTACTGGTTCATTCTGAGAAATCTGATTTTGTAATCCTTTGTTAATGTCCGTACATTCTGGCATCCTTTCTGTTCCCATTGTAGCACTGAGTTTAATGCCAACCAATATGCTGTTCTTCAGTTGAAGTTCCTGTTTGCAATCTTTTAAACTACCGTCTAAATTCAACTTAGACTCTTCCAAGTTAGTAACCTTCTTCTGTAGTCGACGAATAGCCTTTCTTTCTTTCTCGAGTTCCTGTATTTTACTATTCAATTCGACCACAGTTACTTCCGCTTTTGTGGAAACCTTATTAAGTTCTTGTAAAGCTTCATTTGCTATCTTAGTCATCTCTTCAAGCTTAGCTTCTGTGTTAATTCTTTCGTGGTTACTTTTGCTGATTTGTTTTTCCAGCTGCTCTTTTTCCGCTTTCCAAGCCTCCTTTTCGTCCTCTAATTTCTTGTTGCTGATCTCACACACACGAATGTACTGATCATTTTCCTCCCCTTTTTGAGTTAGCACCACAAGTTGTTTTGATGTTCCAGCCTGCTCTAATTTCAGTTTTTCATTGCTTGTCTCCAGTTCCTGGATTCTGCAACGAAGACCGAGATTTTCAGCGTCTTTCTTAGCCAGCTCTACCTTGTTTGCATTCTTGCACGCTTGGATGACTTTTCTTGTAAAATCCACTTGAATCTTTGTAATGGGTTTTAATAATTGATTGAATACATCAACCATTTCTTTATGTGCAGAGGATAAAAGATTTTGTACTAGTTTTTGCGTTGAAGCATCCAGTTCTGCTGGAATGCTGTTTGAAGTTGTGATAAGGTATTGAATGTCAAGGTCGCTTTGGGTCGGTTTTGAAACCATCTTTCAGCTTGCAATTCTTTTTTTGAGCTTTTAATTGAGAATTCTAATGTGGGAAGGGAAGGCAAAATTAGAATAAAATTAAGAATTTAGACACAGAACAAGATTGGGTTATAAAGGACTTGAGACGATTATTTGTGAAAGTTTTAAAACAATTTCTGTGCAAACTGCATTATGAAAGACGAAGACAATGTAAAAGATTTAGGTATTAAAAAGTTACGACGTATTTTTTTCAGAAGTAGGTCATCATAAACAATTTTGTATTCTTCAGTTCTGAATATTTGTAAAAATAATTTTCGTAGATTAAAATAGGTGGTAAACTCAAGGATGATTGAAGGACGACCTCCTTAAAAGTAGTTTTGATTTCATTTGGTAACATGTTTTACTACAATTTGCATGATGTATACATTACGAACCGGCACGTGTGACTGTGATTGTCTCTTTTTGATTGATTTTTAATTAGATAGATAGATTTATTCAATTGACCATTTTGCCATCATACACGGTCATTCAGTAATAAATTAATGATTATTTTCC
>JAQGAP010000431.1:0-35712 GCA_034697805.1 Orchesella bifasciata | reverse complement strand
CAAATATTTATTGTAAGATAGTGACGTCAATATATAGATTTGATCGATTTCCTTCTAAAACACACAAGAAATGTATGTGACACAGTTGTATGAGTAACTAAAATAATATTCCATTGATGATACTAATCATTTCATGTGAAGGCAGCACAGTGTTGGTTGCAATTGTAAAACTTAATAAAAAAGTAATTTACTCCCAATATTGCTATAATTTTGCTATTCTCCATTAAGGTAAGCAGACCATCATTGTGCAATTCCCTTTCTTAGAATCTAACTCTAAATTATAATATTTGATCATTTCATTGCATGTTTTTCTTTTAAATTTAAAGCCTCTGGGATTACGCTGTAAATAATTTATATGTGTATTTGCATAAGATGCACAAAACCGCTTTCGTTACTACTACATATACTACACACTTGGTATGTGCATACATGAACGTGTGCATAATATGCATACATGAACGTGTGCATAATGTGCAAGTGCAACCTACCAGCCTTCATAATTGAAGTAATTTGTTCTCGCAATCGTACTTTTCTTTATAATACAGAATATTTCATGATGTATTATTTGCTTTGTGCATCAAGTCATGTGTAGTTGCTCTCTGTAGATCCATAGGTGTGTGTTAAAATTGTCAACTGACAGTTCAGTGGTATTGCCGGTCTCTGCATTTGCTAGTCATATGTAAGTTAAATGTAAGTAAAAACAGTTGAGTCTTCTTTTTGAAGAAAACATTGTTTCTTCCATAGATATTTCCGATTAAAACTGTGACATCAGAAGTTTAATCAAATTAGGACATCAAACATCAAAAGGGCGTCGGTAGGAACAGTCAACAGTTGCTTATATACTTTCCAAGTTCATGTCAAACCGAAAAGCTGCGGGCTATTGCCATTAGACACAGTAAGACTGACTAAATACTAAGTTCACTAACGTTTTTGGTCGTGTATATCAAGGGGTTTAGTTAAACATGGTTTAATATGATTGATTCTTTTGGAGGTGTTATTTCATTATTTGCCCCACCTGAGTAAAGTAAGACATACATAGGAAAAGTAGGCGGAGTTTCACCGACCGGCCTTTATCCGATTTTAATTTTCGCATTATGTTCTTTTACACCTGATCATTCATAATTATATACATCTATGTACAGCTCTGCAAATGGTAGTATAGTTTTCTTGAGTGGGTCTTGCCCAATATTAAACCACAACAAACCAATACACAATCCCTCTTTTACAGTTTTGGTAGGCTCGTCCCGTCTGCATTTCTACCGGTAAGGTTTCTTGTGCTACAATTAATAATATGCCATATCTCATTGAACTTCCGATTCCGTGTCACATTGGAAAGCCATGAGGTGCTCGTTTTAAACTATCCCACCACCATTGTTAGTGATTTAGTTATTGTGTTTTAGTAATAGCAACCAACTTCATGGTTCGACGTGGACTAAAAAGTTCTCTCGACAGTGTCATTTCCTTATTACTTGCAAAGCCGAAAAGTCTCTGCTGATTTTATCTTGCAAAGAGGAATTTGGTCTCCCAATTCTTACTTGTTTTGGTTCCAACTATTAGACATATTGTTGAACAAGTGTCGCATAATCTTCTCTTAAACTTCTTTCAGTTTGTGGTCGCTACTAAACGTTTTGGTCCAAATCTTTTAGATCGGAGCAATTGTTGTGAGTTAAGCCAGTACATAAGAAAGTTAGTCGAAGACCAGAAAAGTACGAGTAATTTCACCGACGACGACCTGGACGGGACTTGGTGAGTCATATGTTTATTACTTTTCAGTAGCAGGATGATAATGATGATCATGTAGTTGCGTTGTATTCAAACCATTTCCAAAGCGAAACTTTTTAGTCTAAAGCTGGATATCGACATACTTCATTCAACATTGTAAGTTGCACTTGGCAACCTCTATGGCCAATTATCTCTCAAAATAAGGTAACAAGATTGTAGTTCAAAGTCGCAATCAAAATTTTCGCATATCATTTAGCTGCAGTGTTAGGCAATATGGACCTTGGCATTCAACATCCATTCGCAAGTACGTGCCCTGTCAGGATTGGCCGTTGTGTAACACACAATCCATAAGTACATTGGTTTTCTGAGAAATTCTCATTATTGGAAATGATGTAAAATTAGCAAAGGTGAACGTGACATACCGTCCTCTAACTTCTCAATCTTGAGATTGAATACAACGTCATATCATCACTTAAAAACATGAAGTAGATAAGTAGCAATACATGCAATGAGCCATTAAGTAACATGTTACGTACATGGTAGTATTACGCACGCAAATTTCATTGTCGTCTCAATCATCCCTTGCATAAAACTGGTTTGCCTTAACTTTATAGACGCCTTAACCAGACATTAACAATATAACAAGCATCATCAGGTCATCATCACAGGAAGGATTTAATGTCCTTCCTCTCATCCAAAACAGCTTCCTTGTTTAGGGCATAGGATAATTGTGCTCCACTTCCACATATTACACAATGGAAGGGAAGGTGCATGCAATATCCACACGCATAATGTGGTATTAGGGCAATAATACTATTGTGCATAATAAGTGGTATACGACAAGTGCGATTGGTTATTTACAATATTACTAATACATCATCTATTATTGCCAATGCTTTGGCTATGGAGATAATGTATTGCGTTACAGAAAGGGAAGGAAGAAGGAAAGAAAGAAGACAAAGGAGGCAAAAGCATATACATTATTATGTGGCACGCAAACATGTATCCTCCTGCATCAAAAATTATATACAGTTATAGTGTGTCTTGATCCTTCCTTCCTCATTTTGCCTGCTGCTGGTGGCTTGCTGATCAATTTGCTATTTTGTGGTTTCTCACGGTCGGTCTTCGTTCCGTATATCACATCACATCACATCAGCATCATCGTCATCATCACATTTTATCCATCCTCTACTCTTCTCCTGCTCTCTGAGCTCAGCTCTCAGCAGTTTCAACAAAAAAGGTTTTTGATCCGTCCTTCTCTATTTGCTGCTTGCTACTGTGATATTTTCCTTTTCTCTCCTCTTCCGCTTCTCCGTACATTGAGTGAGTTAGTTGTTTAGTACCTACAACTTTGTCTCTCTTCATTCCACATTTCCTTCAAATGTAACGAAACCGGAGCGAAGAGAGCCACGGATCAAACGAAAGAAAAGGACAAGAGACAAGACAAGGTTGTCCAGGAACCGAGAAAGAGAAGACAGCAGGTCGGTCTTAAAATTATCATCATCATCATCACATCACCATAATATAATTTGAAAGCTGGCCAAGTATGTACTTATTTATCGATCCACTTATTATGCAATAACACCCCTCTTTCATCCATTGTTGACAAAGAGGAGGAAGTGTCATTCAGAGAAAAATAGGAGGTTGTTGGCAGTTGAGTAAGGGTGAATTGGAGAAGACAAGGAAAAAAATTAGTTTTAGTTGCTATTGTGATAATGAAGGCAACATTATTTTCCATCATTTGCACATGAAAACTTGAAGTCCTTTACGTTCCACTCACCGATCACATGTAAACTCTTTTTTTGTGAATAAGAATGGCAATGGACATGGACAAAGTTGGGTTCTTGAGTTGAGAATATATCAAGCCAGCGAGGATAACAGATAGCAGATAGTTGTATAGCCTATATGATGGTGGTGGTGTGGATGTGGATTGTTATGTGCACGTAGAAATTCAAGGACGCAAAGTTTTTGGACATGGACACATAATTATGCTGTTGGAGTGTTGTATCGTAACTGTTACATATTATTATTTTGCTCTGAACAAGGAATACATTGGATTATTGTAACTGTGCGTGTGTGTTGGTTCGGTTTGGTGTAGAAGAGCTAGATAGATAATAGCTATAGATTGGTTTTTGGATATCCGACTCGGTGTAGTGTTGTTCTCTCATCGTCTCTTTCTTCCAGCAAGAGGTTTCTATGTGCATCCATCATACACAACACATTAGTCACTTACTCGCTCGCTTACTCACGCTACGCAAAGTCATATGGTGATTCCCAGTCGTGGGTTTCCACTTTCAAATATATTAGCTTTTGATAGTCGGCAAACAAATAGATTGGTGGTCCTCATCAACTCATCTTGTGTCGTCTGTCGGATCGGTGCGTCGCTCATTCTTTTGTGGTAAGTCACAAGTAACAATTGAAGGCAAAGGAAAATGGATCAAGATAATGTGCTTGCCATTTACCAAATTCAAAAAGGAGTGTTGATGTGAGTGTGTGAGCTAGTTCATCAGAAGACATCACTGGCAACTGTGATTTTCATTGAAAAAGGATCTCATTTGTTGATATTTAGTTCCATTGATATTTTTAAAGTGTGAGCTCAGCCTTTTCATTTTTATTATTCATTTATTAATTGTCGCTGTCGTCTTGGTGCGTAACATTTGACTGTAATTAGATTAACAAGTAGATTAACTACACGTCATCTAAATTTTGTTGACAGTTTTGTGTAACAACTGGCCACAATCAAGTTTAGTGGTGTGGGTTTGAAGGTTTTCTTAGTTTCGGTCATCTCCCTGTAGATTTGGGAAAAGTTAAAGGCCACAGTTGGTTTAGGAGAGCGAGACGAGATTAAACATTGATGGGTGAAGAGTTAGTTGATCTACTCGTCTCTCTCTTCGTTCGTCGGTGCTTATCATCTTGTTGTTGATTTGATAATGCTGTACGACCTATACCCACAGAGACTGATAGTTAACTCTTGATAAGAGAACGTCAAACTTTGAACGTGTTCTGGGACCAGTCCAGCATAATATTTGATATTACACAACTGTTATCATTCATCAACATTTTAAATCATTTAAATCATCTGTTCATCAACTCGGTTGCTGATGAGGGTGGAAGAGACTCAGTTGTCAATGTCAACTTAACTCTGTTTTTCTTTCATTTCATTTGTTTCTTCGGGGAAGTAGTGGTGGTGTTGGTGTTGACTCTCAAGACCAAAACCAAATGGATGTTTCTGTGCTCTAGATAGAAACTTCATTTCTTAGTTTTTGTTGTCAACTGGACGTTTGGAAAGAGCTTTTTTGTTTCTGGAAAACATTAAAAATGGATAGTGTCTGGAGGTAAGTGTTTTTTTATTTAATTCTTTATTAATTCATCATAATTTACTTAGTAACTTATTTGCAAGACAAGCAGCTGATTATGTATTTTTTAATTAAAAAATTAGAATGCTCCAGCCTGTACGCTGGGTGCTAAGGACCCTGGCTGTATTGCTGAATAATTTGTACTGTATCCCGACCTACGTGGCTTGGATGCTTTTGGTCCACCCTGTTTACTACATCAGTCCGCACCTGTATTGGATGATCGAGGGAGAATTCTTCCAATGGCTGCTGACCTGTGTCGGCTTCTGGAGTTACTCTGCTGGATATTATAGTAAGTAAAAATCGAAAGTGACTTTTTTACCATATTCTTATCATCCATTTCGACCATAATAATACAAATTAATGGCATGCCAATTGTTTTTTTTACTTAGTTGTCGAGTCTGGTGATAATATTAAGAACCTGATGGACGAGGAGACTTTGGTTTTAGTGAACCACCAGTCGACCAGTGATGTACCTTTGTTGATGCACAACTTCAGTGCAAAAAACACTTTGCTTCAACGGTTAAATTGGATCATGGATGCGGTGTTTCAGTATACTAACTTTGGAATCGTTTCCACTCTCCATGGAGACTTTTTCATTAACGCTGTAAGTACCACTTCTCTTGCAAATTTTTAGGGAAGCTAATATTTTTTTTAGAGCGACGAAGTATGTGATTTGTGATCTTAATTGCGTAGGGACGGGACAAAAGGGATGCGTCATTGAAAGATCTGGAAAGTTACCTCAAGGGCATCTTTTTGCCTCGAGAGAGGAAATGGCTTGTCTTGTTCCCAGAAGGTGGATTTCTGCGCAAGCGAAAGGAAGCTAGTAAACGGTGAGTTATCTCGTTATGCGACTAAATATGTACTTTTTTCTCTCCTCAGTGTAGTAAGCATCATTGTAATACAAAATTGATATTGTTTAAACTAGATATGCTGCAAAAATGGGGTTACCAAATCTAGAACACGTCACATTGCCACGTTTGGGTGCGATTCAGACAATAATCAACACACTTGCTCCAACAACGGGTATTTTATTATGATTAAAGACTGCAAACTCATTAAGCTTTCTGCTGCTGAAACTAGATAAGTGATTGTAATGATTTTGTGTCTTTCTATTGGTTCTTAGATGAAGGGCAGGCTCGTCGCTCAGTCAGTGCTGGACGTTTGAAGTACGTTATCGATATGACGATTGCTTACCCGGACGGTGACCCTCTTGATTTGCCCACAATCGTCACCGGCTACCGAACGCCCTGCAAGATCCAAATGCATTATAACGTTTACCGCATCGATGAGGTATGCATGTGATGTATATTCAACACTATAGTTAAAATTTTCAGAAGTTGCTTAACAATTGTCTAAATATTGTTTTAGGTTCCTCATCAAAATGAAGATGACCTTCAGAAGTGGCTGTATGATCTTTACATCAAGAAGAACGGTATGCTGGGACACTACTATGAAACTGGCGTTTTCGATCCTGAATGGGCTACAGGAGGCTCCAAGCCTGAGAGTGCACCAAACGGTCGGGCTCCTTCTGAAGGCGATGTTGTTGATAGGGCAATTGTTGAATCCCTCCCCGACAACGATGGTTACCTATCCCGCGGAGTAGCACCTACAACCAGGAAGTCAGATGAGAACCAGAGTAGCGATGTTGTAGAGCTTGAAGAGCGTGGCAACGAGGCAGAGCCAAAGTGTGATGAGAACTGCGCTTGTGAGCCGTTGACTGATGACGAACGTCGCGAGTATGGATCCAACTACTTGCGAATGGACTTGCTCAGGGTGTCGCTAATCCATGCGATGTTCATTACCTCAACCCTTTTTCACTGCATCGTAATCGGAAGTGTATTCCAGATGTATATGGCGGATTGATTGAAACAGGAGATAATCAACTTTCGTACTTACCTAACCTAAGTTTCACACAAAAAAAATTACAGAATATCAATAATTTATATATCCTCTGGTAATCTAAATCTCTTGCAATGCAAAAATCCTCTGTGGTTAAACCTATCTGGCTGCGTTTAGTTCCTTCAACTTATTTATTTGTCATTTTCATACCATGCTGCCGTATTTGTTTGGTGGTAAACAAAACTTATATCGTGCACGCCTGCCAATACTTTCTCTTTATACAATTTTCGGTTGTATTAATCACTGAAATTGTTTATTAAGTCACTGCATGAAATCTGATATGTTAAATAAGTAAAACGAAATGAAAAATACCCAGTCGTGTGGTGGTGGTGAGAGTTTACCAAATTGAAATAATTCTAGTGTGTGAAAAAATCTATATAATATCTAAGTATATTCTGAGTGCCTTATGTAGATTCTTTTTTTATCAAACAGAAACAGGCAATCAGTTGACGAGATAATGTAGTGAAAAGTTAAATAATTAGTTGCGCTTTAATGCTACTGTTCGTATATTATGGTGGTGGTGGTGTTGCAACAAACTTTATACGCCGATTTTCGTACCGTGTAAAAATTTCCCGCTGGTGCTTCACTACTCTCATTCGTTATATTTAATTTTCTGTATAGCTAAGTATACCATATCAACTTTCATGATTGATTGATGAGTGTATATTTTAGAAGTCAAGTTGCGCTGTTCGTGAGCGTTTGTTAAATATTTACGTACCATTTCTTTTGGTATTTTATTTACAAGTTGACAAAATCAACTGACTATTATGTTGGTAGCTAATTTATTAATCCGAATGGGTTATACAATATATTTTACAACTAGTGCAACACTTTGGTATAGAAACAGGTAACAAAATAGTAGTTTATTTTGTTCATTCCTAAACTCGTAGCAGGTGTTACATAATATTATATATTATTGCTAGAATTGAAGTAGATTTTATAAGTGCATCATCAAAACTTTTAGTGGTGTAAGTACACGTTATGTAGTTTTAATTGTTAGAGGTGTCAGGAGTAGTGTAGCTATATATTGTGAAAGACTCCAATTTATGGCAGATCTCAAAAGTCAAAGGGAATAACAGTAACAAACAACTCCATTAAAATGGATGCTTTTTTTATTATTGTTAATTACTCTTGATATAAGTTTATGAAAACCTCGTGATGATTATCAAAGTCAAATTGAACCAGACTGCCCTCAACTTTAACAAACATACTACTCAATTTTTTTCAATTTTACCCCGATGTGTTTTACTCTCTCCTTCCCTTATGTATGATGGGGTGGTGACGTCACAATACGATACTAAATTTGCTGGTATTAGTTATTACTTATTGTAAATATTGAACTTATGGTATCTCTGCTTTAATCATAAAAATCTGGACAAGAAACTCAGGATTTATCACTGACACTAATCCTATATAAAAATATCAATATTCACAGGTTGCCTAATAAGAAAAAATAATCCATTCGCTAATTATTTCTCTTAACAAAATATAATATGCTGATGTTCATGCATGACTTGATGTTTAGAAATGCAGTATTCCCAAAGATAGAAACTGTCGCCTTTTTTTACCATTCAGTTTTTCTACTGGGTAGTTTATGATAACAAAAGATGGTGTATTGTATGGGAATTAGTATTGATGACGGAAGGGATAGTAGACGAAAGTTCAGAAAAGGTTTACTTGAAAAGCTTCTTTAGCAATTCCATTTGACAATTTTGAAGATCTTTGTCCAACAACAGTGGTATGAATGGATAAAAACCCAACTGCGTTTTATTTTAAAAATTGTCTGTGATAGAATTGTCACTTGGCTCACCTGTCGTTTTGGGGGTTAAGATTCGATGAACCAAAGGCCTTCGGAAAAAGCAAATATGGAGGAGAATATTAAGGCGTGAGGGGTAAATTTGGTTGATTATTTAATTGCAAAAAAATAATACAGGAGTACTATATTGGCATCAAATCAAAAAGAGCTGCAAAACTATTATAAAGTGTAAATATAAACTATTTAAAGTTATTGCTTTTGTTGAAGGCTAGCCGTGTCGCGTCTTTAATTGTACACAAATTATGTAAGTATCATAGTACTTAATTGTTTTCGAGTCGTCGTCTTCACAAGTAAAATTTATTAGTTTCTCTTGTTACGTTGAAGCTGTTATAAAACAAGGTGCTGGATATCATGTTGGTCACTTTTGGGGCTACATAATTGTTAATGTTTGTTTCTCAAAAAAGGAATTGACACCCGTCCAAATGTTTTCCACATGTTCCACACACTTTTCTTCAACAATATAGAGGTGAAACATAGAGAGTGAGGAATATTATGATTATTATAGTTTATATGATATGCCAATAAAACATAAGGAACAAAGGAGAAGTTGTCGTCTGAGTTCTGAAGTTGCAGTTGTAGTCATTCTTAATATTCTTGTTGTATTGATCACAGCAATCGAAATACTGTTACGTTTGGAATAAGTAAATACGCTTATCAAATGATTAAGGTTTACAAGTTACTATCTAAAAGTAGAGTTAGAACAAAAAATAATTACTGTTCTTTTTCAGTTTTTAGCTAGTTTTTTTATGTTTCTTTTCAATTTCTCTTTTCTACTCGAATCGCAATTCAAATTTGCTCACAGTTTTGGCAATTTGTTTTCAAAGTTTATTGTTTTGTAGAACGCTTTTTACTCTTGTTTTAGCTGATCTTCATATCTTGACTGACTCTTTGTTTTTTTAGCTAAACTGAATTTAAATCTGTAAACTATTGCAATATGATGTTCTGTCGTTGTATACTTCATCTTCATATAAATGTCAAAACGTAGTGCGCAGCGAAACAGTCACAGTAGTACTCTACTATACTTCTTTTTTGTCATTGTGATTTGTTTTCTATTTAACAAAAGGCAGATTTTTTATGTATGATTGTAATTGTAAAGCTGTTGAACAGCTAATACAGCATTATTTTAGGGGAAAAGTTCCAAGGGGATGGTAAAACAGAGATTCTAAGTCATCAATGTTATGAAATACTACGTTAGGAAGTTAAGCACGAAGAAAAATATTATTCACAGTTTTGGAAACAAATACCGGTTCAGAAAGATCTTTTTGTATTCATTTATCAATTTTAAGTCTCAATTTAGACAAGTAAGTGTTTCCATTACAAAGCAGGGCTACCAACCAACCACACTCGTAAGTCAAGTAAATGTGTATGATGATGATATGAAACGTTATAGAGTAATTTATTATATGTCGCTCGTGTCGTAGTGTAAACTTGCTACAAATTCAAAAGGAATTTTGAAAATTCTCCCAAGATATTATCGAGATAATATGGTATGATAATATGCCGGTGGCAGTACAGTGGTTGGGTGAGACAATGAGAAAGGGAAAAATAGAAAACATGTTCTCCTTTCTGTGTGTGTGACATATTGATTTGAAAAAATTTGAAATTTTGTAATGGAGTTTACTTTCTACTACTCTTTTCTTGTAAACTGATACAGAAAATATATTATATGAAGATACTATATTATACATTATGTACTATGCGATAGAAAATCACTCTCAATTGATGATCATTATCAATAAGTAAAAAATACTTAAGGTACCTATTGTAATCTACAAACGAACGTCATTCAGTAAGGAGAACTGCACGATGAAAAGATGTCCAGCATATAAACCGGTCAAATAAGGAAATTATATCCAGATACATAAATTATTCATAGCTATAACTTTTAAATACCTTCAATGTGAACGGTGTGTCCCGCAAAGAGCGGAATGGGTGTGAAAAATAATGATGATGATGATTCATTCTGTCAACTAATTGATTGGTTGCCTATTGGTGGGTTAAAGCTGTCTACAATAGGCGAAAAATTTTATACGAGCAACAAGCATTCATAAAGTCCATAGACAGTCTCACCTAAGTAAACTCATCCTGATATTAATTAACCTGGCTCGGTTTTTTATTGTTATTGACAATGACAAAATATACACCTAATTATTGTAGATCAGGTGAGTAGTAACGAGAACACAAGTTGGGTAGAATAGAGGGAGGTATGATGTGCCTACGAAGTGATGGATACATAATTTTTAAGAAAATGAAATGAAACAATTAAAGTAACCATCTATATACAGAAACCAATCATGTATGTATGTGTAGTCTAGCGATTTTACTGTGGAAGTGTTACAAACAAAGAAAATAAAAACTGAAAGTTACCTGCCATAACATTATCGATGTGAATCTTGCATACTCGCATAATTATTACTTCGTAAGAAAAATATATACTAGCATGCATTTAAAGAATAAATGGCAATTGAATGACGGAAGAAAGATAAGTGTTGCTTGTGGAAGTTGTACTAAATTAATACCAAATATCTATCATAATTTGGATATCCTATCATACGAACGGTTCATGAATTTATTGGCCATTATCAACATATTACTACCATCTTATATATCTAAATCAGAAACATCTGTGGGCACAAGTGTTCTGAATAAATTTGTCCTGTCCTAGAATTACATACCCTTTTCATCGGTAGTATTAAATATTGTGCTTTGTCGATACAGAAATTTTATGCATTTAAATCATACATACATATTCAGGTATAGCATGCATACTTTGTAATTTATTTGAGCGACTTGTTAGTGTTAGAATTACGTGCTATATATCAAGTTTTCATATTTATGCTTTATTTTCGAAACAACGACAACCACGGAGCTGAATCGGATCAACTTTAAAACTGCATTTGTCTTATTCCTATGAAGAGTAGAAAGTACATAAAACACATTACTGTAACCAAATCTCTTTAGGGAACTGCAAGCAGAGATATTTCTAGATCATTACATTGTTTTTGACGGAATATCTGCGTAAAGCAATCAGTTAAAGCTGACTTTCTAATACCCAAGTATTGGATAAGGGTGGATAGTCAGTGAAATAAAAGCCATCTGTGTGGACTAACCACAAAACAAATATTTTCAGCAACGTGCAAACAGAAGCGTTACGCGAGTTGCACTCACAGAATAAAGAACAAATCCAGCATAATATTATGACCCCTTGTTAGAAATTAGCTGGCTTTGTAATTTTGTATGCATTTCTCCATACGTTTGTCTCATTCACTGTCAATATTGTAGCAGTAACAGAGCATTTTCCGTTCCATAAATGTTCGTTTTATCCACCAAATTAGAGAAGGAAGGATGTGTGAGCGAGGAGAATGACATGTTGGTTGGCGCAGGTATGGATGCGGGGAAATAATAACTATCAACTCTAATGATGACCCTACCTTACCTTGCTTGTTCACACAAAATAAAAAATATGGAGCGGAGTTACTAGTGTCTTTCTTTGAATGGTATTCACCCTTTGTTAGAATTGTCTGCCTGCACGTATGTAGCTCAATTCCATTTTAGCCTGAAATTAATTGGGGAATGGACATTATTCTGTTGAAGCTACAGTTCATTTAGAATTTAACGTCTTAAAATTGTTCAGTAATATTTTCTGCCTTATTGACTCAAGTTGACTTTGTTGAACTCATTATCATGGCAATTAAAAGGGAATACTCAATATTGCCACAAGGTGACCAGGACGATTTTCATCACCACGTTCGTCCCAGTGATCAACGAACAAATCATTACTTTTGTCTTTTCACACTCATCACCTTGGTCATATTCCTAATCTTAGCTGGCGTTGGCACTTTAACAGCAACCATGTTCTACTCTGACGAAATCACCACGACATTTGGACAGTTTTGGTATGAGTCCGAGCCACTAACAACTGGATCTCATGTTACGTCGTCTGTTGACTCATCATCATCCTCTTGGACCTCTGGAGCCAGAAATAATGGAACAGACCACAGTCAGCCAGAAAGGACAACAGCTTTACCCTCACCCCATTCCTCCCATACACACAATCATAATTCAACGGATTATAAGAACAAAACATCGCAACATCATCATCATCATCACAGCACAAGTCTTGGACATAACTCCTCAATAGGCAATCATTCACTGGGCCAAACTGAGTTGTACTTTCCACGAAGAAACAATACAGATTCTAGTGAAAACGTTGATCAAAGCGTGGAGGACTCTTCAGAAGTGGATTCATCACATTCTGCAGACATGGAGGGGGAATATGAAGGTGCTCTCAATTTGGAAGACTTTAAGGAAAGATTTGCAGAAACAATGCGAATTATTGAAAAGAGAATGGAAAATTTCACGGTAGGGCTTTGTTTGATCAGAATATAAAATTGGGTTTTGAGGCATTTTGTGTCAATTGCGAATTTTGGTTTTTCTTTATAGGGTATTAGGCGAGCTGAGTTCGTTGTACCAATATTCATGCTCATTTGCTTCCTCTCATTCTTTAGCTTGATTAGCTTATGTTGCTGCATGATGATGAGAAGACGGGATAATCGAAGGAGAAAACTTTTTGGGGTAACGTAAAACTTAAGATTTTGTAATAATATGATATGTTACGCGTGCATAATCGATTGCTATGTCAGAGGCCAAAATCACGACACGGGAAATTGCATTTTATTTATTACATGGCATTCAGAAGAGCAACATCAAGTTTATCTGTGAATATCTTAATCCTATTTTTAGAAACTGATTACGGATCTTCAAACTGGAGACACAAAAACAGTTCTTCTTAATCATTCTGACTTGGATGACTAGTGACAAATGTCATTTCTTAGCACTACATAAATATATTAATTAAACATTTTATTATATAATTTAACTTATATTTGACTCAAATTTAACGTTTTAATCAAAACATCTATGACCCAACGAATGGCTATTCAATAATCCTATTACCAAAATAATTATATAGTTTTTCTGCATGAAACAAAAAAGGGTTTCAAGATGCGCCAATGATGGTTCTTTAGCCAGTAGTACTGACGATTTATGTAACAGATTTTTTCATTCATAATTAGAAATTTTGCATTCTATCTAACCACAGTCAAACAGGTTCAAAAACGAAATGGCTATAAATGAAAAAGTATTGAAATTTTGTCGGTATGCACTAATGTACAATATAATGTTATGATCTAGTTAGTTATTCAAACATTTTTCGGAAGCTGAACTTTTTAATAAATGGTATAAACATAAATGTCTAAAAATACGTAAGAAATTTCATTTACTCCTATCCCGATCCAAAACACCTTGATTTTTCGTTCACTCCTGATTTTCATACACATTCTGCTGTGCAAGTAGCCTTTTAGTCCATGTCCATCAACATTTTGAATTGCATCATTGGAGTATGCAAGATCAAGAAACTGTACACTTGGTGCAACTAGCAAGGTCCATCACTTTGAATACAAGGTGTCTAAAATATACAGAAGTGTTCATACAGTGAATAGCCTCATACAATTTACGTATAGGCAAAATTGTGCAGTCTACTTTGGAGCAAGGAAAAGGAGATGCAAATTGCATAAGTGCATATTATACATATAAACGGTTCGCATATTATGAACAAGGAAGCACGTGTTCCTATAATGTGCATGCATGCCACTTGCCACTGCCAGCCTTCAACTCACCCATCGCAATAACTTGATCTAGCTCAGCCACACAAGCCAAGCAAAGCATTGAATTGAGTGTGTTGTTTGGAAAACCGATGTCGAAGTCGAAAACAACAATTCGTCTTCGTACACAGATGATCAGATCACGCATTAATCAACAGAAACACAAGTTTCCTTCATTCAGCTGCTGATTAAAAGTCATATAATTCATGCTAGATCGAAAACAAACAAGTAAACAAACGCAACATTGTTGGGAAAAGTGTTTTTTTTTTGTTTTTTCCATATTTCGGCTTAATTCCAAGTTTAACCTGTGAGTGAACTCACTTGTTGTTGTTGGTGCTACGAGTACCGGTAAATTTGATCACACATGGTACATTATGACTGTGTCGCACGTCACTGCAAATTTGCAAGTTGTGAATTGAATTGTTTGTAAGTTAGTCATTGCCAAGAAGACGGAAATTTAACGGTTCAACAAGTACTAAATCGGTTGCGGCTTCCAAGAAGAAGAAGTTAGATTTAGAACCCCCTCACCGCTGACCACAGCTGTCTTCCACGCATCACGAGTAAGTTCTGTGTTAACCTTTTGTAATTTTATTGTAATCAAGGTTTTAAAGTAATGAGGTACGATGTGCACATGTACATAACTTCTGAGTTGGTCATTGATAACGTGATTTGATTAGTAGCCGGCAATTCTTAAGTATATTTTGCATCTGGCTGATTACAATTCAAGATTCATTAACATATTGCAACGGTAACTGAATCTCATTTGGTGATTGGAATGTTAAGTAAATTCATTAATTATTTATTCAAGCGATTGATAGTCTGTTGATGGATCAGCTGATATAATACGCAATTTTTTCTGCAAAATTATAAAGAATTCTCTATGTTGTTGACGAGGAGAGTGAGAGCAAAGAGGATGTGAACTTTTGATCCAAAATCTATGGAAAAAAAGGAGTTATGCATAGTTGACATAAAATTATTGCTCATTGACCGTTGCGCAGTTATTACGTACGTACTTTAGATACATACATAAGGTCGTAATTAATTAAAATCTTCCAGTCGATACGATGCAATGAGACCTTCAGTGTTTCTCTGCTCCAAATTATTTTTATTCGTATAGTTCTTTAATCATCTCATCGTTACGTTGACGAGAGTATCGTAACCGTGTCATCGTTCCTAATCATAATCACGGCATGAGCAAGAAAAGCGCAGGGTTGTTTGATTGTAGATTAGAAACCAAGGTACATTTTTACTGGTTCCTTGTCCTTATCATCTTCTTACTGGATGCTCACATTTATCACACGCGGTGCATGTATATTATATGGAATTTTTTATTTTTTTCTACTTTGCTCTTGATAACCAAGTTCCGTGTCGTTGCTTTATGATGTGGGGAGACACAAAAGGATTCATTAACATCACGCTATGACATTTCTATCTGGTTCAATCAAGAACTGAGTTACCTTCTTTCTTTTTGCTTTAATGTCAAGTTATATGGCCACTGAAGAAGGTGATGGAATGGAAACTTGAGATCCGGTATCATCAGCTTATGTTGCAAAACTGCAAAGTACCAGTTCAGCTTGTGCTTTTGTTTTGAAATGGAACAGAAAAAGGATTTTTCCATTCCATCTTGAGGTCAAGCTTTGGAAATGAAATGCCATAAATAACACGCTTTACAATTTTCCATGCCAAATGAGGTATTTTTATTCTTGGGCTTGTCAATCGTAAATGCGTCTTCACCATTTTGTCTGGGTCTAATCGCGAATACACATCAGGTCGTAATACATTGTGCAGGAATTTAGTTAATCGTGTCACGCTTAGCGTCTGAACAGATGCATTCTTAAGGAACTGAAGTATTCACCCTTACAGGATGTGCTGATTGATGAATTGACTCTGGATCATGATATGATGGTGTTCTTGAATATTTCGTAGTGGTCATGATTCGCATGCTGTTATATACCGCTTGTTTCACACTTCACACCACCATCACAGGAACCAAACCAGGACGTTTGAAATCTACATTAAAGTACATCAAATCACATTAAACTGCTTATGGCATATCATTCTGCTCTGCTCTTTCCTTCTCTCACTTTCAAGTGTCGTCATTTCTTTCAATATTTGTTTTTGTTTGTCATGTCATATTTATTACACGCTCATGAAATTCTTTCGTCTGCTTCCCATTCGATCGAATTCCCATTTTCAACTTTGTCTTATGAATGGATGCATATTGTATAAACCGTGGCATGAGTGAGTATAAGAGAGTGTGAATGTTTCATTTCCAGATCCGGTTCATTTTCATAACAAATGTGGTCTGTTCTTATGAGCCTCAAGCTCCAAACCCAAAGTGCATGGCAAGGAATCAAAGGCGAGCTACTAATGTGTGTAGTCTGCATTTTCCATGAATGTGCTGGTCAACACAGTTCACTTGATTGCATTCATTATTTCCGACTCTGGAGCAGAGAATACGTAGAATCAATAATAATATGAAGGTTTGAGCATAAGTTAATGTGTGTGAGAGAAGATATTCCCATCATCATAATGTCACTTATCATCATTCTTGTACTGTCCAGCAAGAAGCCTGCGTAGGCTTCATACATCCCATGCAACAAGGGCTGAGAGGATTACTCACTCAAAAATAATAAACACTAGCATTGAACTCTCACTCTGCTCGTCATGAGCAGAGCAGAGTACATTGAAAGTGGGGAGAGGACACCAGAAGACGCACGATAAGATAGAGAGAGCATTCATCAACATTATATTCTGCGACAACATCCCGTTTCAAAACTAAAATGGTATATAAACTCGAGAAACAGGTAGTGACAGTCTTTTTTGACATTCGACTTCGTCCCAAGCGCATCATTCTCTCGTTTTCTCAGGAATTACAAAAACAACCACAGTCTGTTTAAAACGAAACCCATTTCTTAAATTGTTGGGAGAGTTGTTATTATTCCTTCTTTAAATTTAACTGGAGTTTGTCAAAAAATGAGTACGAAAAAGAGCCCTATTCGCTACAATTTTCATAGACATCATCATGATTCCAAGTCACGAAAAGTGTCTTATTTTGCATCCTACTCCAAGCACAACTTTTTTGCTGTTTGGGTGAAAATTTTGAAACTGTCCTTTGCGCTCAGTTTCATCATCAGCGTTTTTAATTTGGGGAACACGGTAAAGCTACAAGTTGTCCCCATTACGACAGATTATGTACCCAGCATGATTCTAAAATTGCCCATGGTCTGTAAGTATAGCGTGATGCAGGCTTTCACATTTGTGTACGAACACTCCGTCCGACTCATGACATTAAGTATGTTACTATTCTTTGTCCAGCAAAACCATTTCAATTGAATGCATGAAAATGACCAAAAATGGCTTTTAACCGATAAGATAAACCTTTTATGTATATTTTAAAGTGCCACTCGCAGAGAGGAAGTATGTGCCTGATGATAATCACCTTCATCATGAAACCACCGCAGAGCATCCCGGAGACAAGGCAAAGGGTCACCCTGGTGCTGATGAGCGTCACCGTCAGCAACAACAACAACAGCACGGACGATTGACAAAGTATGTGCGATCTTTGAAATGGACCCCGATCCCTCTTGGCGTCGGCTTTGCGCTTCTCGCCTACCAGCACTACAGACGTGTGATTCGCCGTGCCAACGATCCAGCCAGCAGAACTGGTGGTGCTCATCTAGCAAAAAATTGGGAGGTCAGTTAACATTTCCATGAATAATTAACATTTTCATCATTGTATTTTTCCATGCTTTGTCCTTATCAGCGATTCTTGCTGATGTTTTCTTTGCATTTTTATTACCATCAAGTAAGTGCTTTCATAACAGCCTGATGAATGAATCTTATGTTTTTCCAGGTCACTTGTTATCGCATGGTGCCTCTTCGTGCATTTTCCAGAGCGTGGGGTTGGGTACATAGTATTAACCTGCCTGTTTGGGCCAGAGCTCCATTGTACACATGGTACATACTCAACATAATGCTCATTCTCATGAAAATAAATTGTATATAATGTGTCTGTAAATATTGATTTATCAGTTTAAACTCTTAAAATATAACATTTAAACTCCTGTTTAGGTATTCCGATGCATTTAATTGTAATGTTGGGGAAGCTGAAATCGAGGATTTACAGTACTACAGGAACTTGGGAGAATTTTTTCGTCGTGGTCTCAAAACTGGTGTGCGTCCTATCTGCAATCAGAGTGCTGTTGTAAGTTGTGACAATCTTTACGAGTTGTAAAATGATGTCATACATAATGTGACATTTTAAGATAATGTTGACGATTCTATCTCTCCAGGTCTCTCCTGTAGATGGAACTGTACTTCAGTGTGGAAAGGTGGAGTGTGGGAATGTAGAGCAGGTTAAAGGTGTTTCCTACTCTTTGCCCACATTTCTTGGACCTCAAACGTGGACCAACGGCAACAATAATGATGACGTAATGAATCAAGCTGCCGCCAAGGAACAGTATTGTTCCGGACTGCTGAAAAACAAAGGAACAGCATTGTACCACTGTGTGATTTACCTTGCACCTGGAGACTATCACAGATTCCACTCTCCTGTTGAATGGAACGTTCAGTTCCGTCGTCATTTTGCGGGTGAGTTTAATGCTTTTGACGTTGTTGGAGTTTTTATCAGCAAGCTCCCCTAAGACGATTGCTAAATTTGAATATCACTTTGGTTCTACGCGTAGGTGAACTACTGAGCGTTAACCCTGTGGTGGCAAGATGGATTGCAGGACTATTCAGTTTAAATGAGCGAGCTGTTTACGTTGGAGAGTGGGAGCATGGATTCTTTTCGTATACTGCTGTTGGTGCAACAAACGTTGGTTCCATCCGAGTTTATGATGATAAGGTAAGTCAATTAAGGAATTGGGATTGAAGTGATTTTCACATACAACCTAGGCAATATATAAACAAACCGCATGCTATTGGATGATTGTAGGAATTATCGACAAACTGCTGGCGTCTGAAAAAGAACGCTTTCATCGACAAGAAGTTCAACAAGCCACTTGCCCTTCAGAAAGGAGACAATTTTGGAGAATTCAACTTAGGCTCCACGATTGTGCTACTCTTTGAAGCTCCGTTGGACTTTGAGTTTGCTGCAGAAAACGGCTCAAAAATTCAATTAGGTGAAAGTCTCTTCAAATCCAAAGAACGGTTGTCTCCACCCCCACAAAGTTCAGCCCAATCAGATGAGAATCCATGTCTATAGGATGGATTCATCCTCAAACTATTCGTAAGCGCATAAATTTTTACTCATTGAAACGAAAGACAAAAACTAGAATGAAAGGTTTGTGTACGAACCAACTCAACAAATCATTGGCAATAATTGATTCGCATTTATAATTGTGATCTATCATGTGATGTAATGTTTGTATAAATACAATCTTTAACGTGCCATTCTCAACCACTCTTTCCCACAATCAGTGATTCAATTTCTGAGTCTGCTACAAAAAATGTGCACGATATCTTAAGTGGAAAGCAAAAAAACAGGTGACAATTTCTATTTTGGCTGTTATTCCAAGGCTGAACCATGACCAATAGTCTGATCTTATTTTCTTTGTAGTTCAGTAGCGGGTATTAATTAGGAACCATGCATGAAATAGTATAAATGTATGATATAGTAGATTTGCAGAAAAAATCTAGTGCTTATTAATTAGTATCTTCAAACTTTGGGGTGCAACTAAATGCAAATCAACTGGAGAATTGGTGTAAATATGATTATTGCATTTTACAACGAATTAAGATGACAGCTCTATATTTTAATACAGTTTCTCATGCCAACAAATATTATATTATGATTTGAAACGGTATTTATTTAGGTTAGCTACTGAATACATACTTCCTTCATTTCCCAGCAACTCTAATCTTACAGCTGGACTAGATGTGCTAGCAACTTTTTGATTTGTTGTATTACCAAGTCAAGTCATAAAATAGTTACAAAATACTTTTAAGTATAGTGGAATTTATTAGATTAGATTGAATTAGTAAATGTTAGTGTATTTTTCATATAGCTAAATGTATCATAGCACAAGAATACATATATTATTGTTATTATATGTGGTGCTAAGTTTAGCACTCACGAAACAAGGTCGTCCAAATTATGGGACATTAATAAATAAGGTGCTTCTGTTTTAAGAAGACTGACGGTACATTTTTATTATTGTTCTTTGTTTGTTGTATGTAAGTAAAAAATGCAACTGAATAAAGAGACTACATATATATTTGAAGACGGCAAAAAAAAACTATTATTTTTGATTGTATCAAAACTACACTCATCATATAATTGAACACTAAATGTAAGTTACATAGTAAAACATTGTAATGGTTTGCTCACGTGTTGGTTGTTTGTGAAAGGCAATAAATTACGGCAACAAGTTGAAGTTTGTGGCAAGGAAGAGCAGACATCTCCCATCATAATATTAATATAATATTGCATTATGCACATTAGCTTACTGTTATGCACTAGCATCATCATAATCCTATCCACTATTTGTTATTAATTGACTGGTTAACAAAAGTGCTACTACGTTACTACCGTAAAACTTTACTAAAAGCTACATCATCATCATCCATCAGTTCTTAAGATTTCATTGTAAACCAGGTATCCATACGATTGACGATAAATCACTGTGAGGTAAATACTACTTAGCATTGGAATTTTAGCATACTGACCAACTGACCCCTTCATCAACGCTTAATCTGCTCATACTGTTCCCTTCCTTGACAATGTTATAGTTACTTAAGTATGACATGTTGATTGCTACTATTTACTATATAATAAGTTGGATTGTTGGAACTAAAAATTGGAATTAATTATTGATAGCGTGCAAGGGTAAGCTAGCTTGGTTTCTTCCTTTCATTTTCTGTCCCAAGGTGCTCTTTGTCCACTTCGTTAATGTCAATACTTTTTGCTTTCATTGCTTTCTGAAATGATTGAAAGTTGTGCGAATTAAGTGAAAGCGGTATTAAATTATAATAGCATACTGATCAATTCCCTATTATAATGTTACTAGTCCCTTCTTGAATGAAGTTTGGATCTCGAAATAATAATGGCTTTCACTTTTACCTTGACACAGCCGGTGTATAGATGGAGTAATTGATCACATTTTGATAAATTTCTATCCCCCTTGAGAAATTTTTCAGAGAACCAAGCATTGAAGCAGTCATCATATGCTTTCTTTAAATCGTTGCATTCATCCGCAATACTATTCATGAACTGAAATTTTGAAAATTAATAAAATACTCTATAAAATTTGAATACATGAAAACCGCAAGAGGTGATCGTTCTATTTTGGAAAATTACTTGTGGAGTGTTCTCTAAATTATTTCCAGTATTTCCCTGGGATTCCTCCATAGCTGACTGATCAGTATTGGTTTCGCCAATGGTCAATTAGGAATGATGTGCTTATCTGATATGTACTTCGTTGCTCTTCTCCTCCTGCTTTGATAGCCAAACAAATTTAACCAATTAACAAATCCACTTTCAAAATCGGCAAATCCGGTTCTGTTTTCAAATACCTATGTAATTCGGCTTTCAAACATCAACCAGTGAAAAATTCTTTGTTGTTACGCCATATTACAATGATTACTGACGTTTTGTTCCTCAAGCACCGACTGAATTCCAAACATGCAATATTAATGTCTCAGCACACACACACACACCTATCCACCTGCCTCTTCCTGCTAGCAATGAAAGCTAGTAAAAGGATCGTCATGAGCATTCGCGGTGTGATGAAATGAACACCGAAGAAGACTTCATTTCTCCCCACAAATGATTCCAGCTATGCTTGTTTATAGTTGATAGCGAACTGTTTCCGCTACTAATTCTTACGAACTTGCAATTTCTTCCAAACACGAGTTTATTTATTCATTAAACTACTGTCTTTATATAGTTCTTGCACATCATGTAGTATGTAATAGTTAATATATATGCTGGTATGTAATATATATTTATGCTTAACATAGAGCAGTTTTCATATTTAATAATGTATAATTATTACCGTAGCGAAATGTTTTTTGAAGTATGATGATATTTATATACATAGATGTAGAGTAGTAACAATGAAACACTGAAAAAGGGTACAATATATTGTGATAATTAAATAGCAGTAGGGATAGAGAGAGATATAGGGAATGACAAAAAACGGAAAGAAAACAATGAGCGCTGAGCCGGTTAACTGTTCTTCCCGTCCGCCCTTCCCGTCAGCCCGTTCCATCCGCCTAGCCTGTCTTCTGCTGCAGCCCCACCAACAACAACCCAACACTGCCATCAATTTGCCGAGAAATGGACAGATTTGCCCCCAGAACTGCTCACAGAGGATGAGGGTCGATGGGAGGTGGTAAATGAGGCAGAAGTGGGTGTCACAGGTGTACTGCTGCTTGAAATTGCAGATGGCGAGGTATATCTTTCGAAATTATCACGCTGCTGCTTTTGCTGTGGGATGTACTGTTGTTGTTGTTGTTGTTGCTGCTGGCTGGATTGGGAGGATGAGGTGGAGGAGGATGAATGGTGAGCTTGACTAGCTTGCATCTCTGCTTTCACAGTTGCCCGTTGTTGCATTTGAAGAGCGTACAAACACTCTTGCAGATTTCCTAATGTTGTTTGAGTAGTGGCTTTTAGAATTAGTAGATCAGGATCTGTACTTTTGGTTCCAGGTCCTGAAACAACAGTATGTACACACCACCAAGATTATTTGTAGAACTATGATACATATAAAATCGCATGTATTTAAGACGTACCTGAAATAGGAAATCTATCGATTGTAATTCCAACTTCTTGGCAGGAGATTTCCGCTTTGTGAAGCCATTCTTGCACCTGAGCGAAAGCGTCTAAAATTGATAAGTTCGTTGGAACCATCCTTGCCGTCGATGATCCGTGTTCGCGAGATACAAGTGGACTATTTGTCTGTGAAGCAAAATGACAAAAAATATTTTATGACTCTGATTTGAAAGCATTGAATCCCTTCTCAGGTTAACCCTTACTTGTGCTAAGGCGTGGGAATGTCGCTCGGCCACAATTCTTAACCGAGTAATCCAAGATTGTCTCTCTCTGGCATCTGCCGCTCTCAACTTGTACACGTCTCCAGACGCCGAGTTGACGACAAAGGTATGAGAATCCTCTTCGCTCGGAGAAATTACAGCCCCAGCTAAATGCAAGGCACCTCGAGGTCGGTTGTTCATTTGTAGTTTATCAGTATCCGACTATTCAATTATCAAACAAAATATGGAACATGTACACAACTGCCAGTTTCCGCAGCAACATCCCAATCTTTAAAAACTAGGACTATCTCACCACATAATATTCAAACGTCCCTTTGTCCGGATTGAGTACAAACCATCTGTATTGCCAGCCTTTCATCACATTCGTGTACTTGTAAAGCTGACCTTCACAAGGCTGGCAAAACTTGAGGTTACCAGTACCAGCCTGCATAATTATAACGTTCGTGTTCTCTCTCTTTCACTCAATCACAATGTAGTTAAATGCAACCTTAACTTAATGAGTAGTAGGTAAATATACTTATCGTTAGTAACAGCTAAATGCTTTATTCTTTTTGTATGCAAGCTAAACTTTGTTTCTTTTTTCGGAGGGTGTCATGAATGCTTCTTCTTCATTTTCTGATGGTTGAGTCTAGTATGTCGTTTCGTCGAGTCTTGTTCAGTAAAAATATGGATCGAAATAACAACTAACAACCAACAATTCAACAATAATAATAATTATACAACAAATGCAATCTTTTACAAATCCCTACAATACCAACTTCCGCTTCCAAACCGTTGCTGCTAAAGACACAGAGCTTTCTACCTGACTACAATCAGCAGTAACTCGACTGGGCATTTTCCTTCCTGCCAGTTTTTGCAATTTTTGCATTCCCTTTATAAAGAGCACACAAATTTGCATCCATATCACATACAACAAACACAGCTGACTACTCGAGTATTATAGCAACCACCTTGCCAAACTGTGCAACTATTTATTCTCGTAATTTAATCATAGCTTTCCAAACTCCTCTTAAACTTTATCTCTCTCTTTCTTGAGCTATATAAGTTGTAGTTGGTGCCCGAAGTTTTAGTTTAATTGCTACTTGGTGAGATATTATATATATACAAGTAAGTTGTTGTAGTTTTTTCCTTCTTGCTGGCTCACAACTCCCCCCTAATCACTTTTTCCTTCTAATCATCGCGATACTTGCTACCCGAACCACACAGTCACAACACAGGACTGAAAAATGTCTTCAAATTTCGAATTTAAACTATTTCATTCAATGCAAATCAAAAGAGAAATAAATATCACATTCACTCATCATCACAAAGATTGCAGACATCATCCAAACTGGATTGGATGAGCTAGAGCCCCCCTATGTACTACTACATGGAAGGGAGAGTTGGAAAAAGAGGAATTTTGTTGGTAGTATTTTTAATTTTGAAAGTAACAGGGTCGTTATTAGACATGGAACAGATGTTTTGTTTATTTGTTGTTGTTGTGTAAAGGCACTACAAGCTACAAGACAGGAGACCAAGAGGAATAGCCACAGTGCAGTGGTTCTTTCTGCTGACTGAAGTGATCTCTCTGATTGTGAGATGGATGTGTGAAATGAAATGAATGAGTGGATGTTGAAAGGCTGATGATGGTGATCTGATGGAGAGGACGGGACAGGTAAAACAGAGCCAACTAGAAGAGGGACACAATCATGAATAAGACGAGATGGATGAGTCGAGAGGAAAAAGTCAGATCATATCAAAACCAAGTTTCAAGTTGCTCTGGTTCTCGTTTTGTTGTTTGGTTTGGTTTGATGGAATTTTGCCATTTTTGCACTTTTCCATCCTTCTACATAGACTTTCCCTACGTATGTACTCGTACATACATTTTTTATTTACTTTCTCTCCTCACTTTTACTTCACTTACTCACGCAATGCCGAAAAATGTGTGTAGTGTGCTCTGGCTCTGCTGCTGGTAGTGTGATGGGCTATCTTTGGAGACAGTATCTGCAGAAGTTCATACACGTACATACAAATAAAACTGTGTGTATGTATAGTACTAATGCATGTACCTTCCATTCCAACGATAAATACTAGCTAGATTTTTGCACTACAAACCAGTCTGCACTACTGACCTCACTAGCTGCAAGCAAGTTAATACCATGAGCCATGATGCCGGAAGGAAAGTGAGGATGATGATGATGATGTAAGGAAATCTCGGTAAAATTTAGCAATGTTTCGTCCTTTATCCTTTCTGAATGCGTACATGGGAGAAAGAGAGAGTTTTAGTGGATTGGGGATTTAGGGAGTTTTATTAGGATAAGGTAAATTTTGCTGCAGCCAGTCAGAGTCTGTATATCGTTTAGATAGAGAGCGAAAGAGTTGCATAATGGTTGCGTTTTTATTGCGGACTGCCGTAATAGAGACGCCTGCATGGCATGGTAAGCATGCTTTCTTGCTAATTACATGCTAGGATTCCCTTCTGTTGTCTCTTGTCAAACAACATGCAATGTTGGATTAGAAGGCAAGGTGAAAGCAAAATGAATGGGAGAAATGAATTGGAGCATTAATTTCAACGTCCCAAAAGGCTTGAGAGGAGCCTCAAATCTAATTAGAAATTAGAAGCTTTGCAAACCTACCTACATGTACTTATTTCGTCGAAAGTATTCAAATGAAGCTTTGTCGCAACAAATTTTAGACAAAAAGGGCCAGTATTGAAGTTTTATAGATTGGCTATATGTTGTGAAGCCAAATATGCTACGTTGCTAAACCAAAATATTAATAGATGTAGCTTGTTGGGTAGTAATGTTATCCTCGCCGATTTATGGAGTAATGTGAGACACACTTTAGTTACTTCGTTAATTACGTGTTAAGTGTACCAATTTCAGCTGCTGGAAGCGTTGGAAAAGCGTTGAAATTTTTAAGAAGACTTACAATATCGCTCCAATGCGTTTCTTTCTATGAAATATCAACTTTAATACAAACATTTTCTTTATTTCTCCTTCCTCGGTCTTTTATTATAACAATTCAGATACTGTAAAAATCTTTTACAAACATTTTTTTACGATCCTGCCACCGCTCATCTTTAGATTAACAGCATTCTACTACAGCTCAACTTCAACTACTACTTTACTTGTGAGTATGTTCTAGCGTCATAAAATTGACCAAATAGTACTCAAGCTACATTTGGCTTATTCTACACTATACGAACTAATATTCGCTTCAGGCTACAGCCTGTCAACTACTGCGAACAACTTGGGTGAGTGTAGCACAGATAAATAGGATTGATATTCAGTGACTTACAGTTTAGTAACTAAACTCAATATTGTAATGCATTCCATTGTATAAAACAATCAGTCCAAGTTCCAAATTATAATACATATATGAACGCGATACAAAAATATTGTGGTCAACCCACAATATTAGGCATGTACGAACAACTACTACTACCCACACATTATTTTATAATATTTGCGTGAATTAGTATTAGTTACTCAAGTAGAAGTCGAAATGCGTATTTTGTGCGAAATCACTGTTCTAATCGTCATTTTAAAAATTCGTGATTATACAATTTAGCAATTTCTTATCCTTGATAGAATGAAAATGATAAGTAATTTAGCAAACTATATTTGAAAGATGAAAATAGGGGAATGAACAACCCGCATTTTAACATTGAGATAAGATAACATTACGATACATTATAACTTCAACATTAATTAGAGTATTTGCAGCGCAGCGCTATCTTCAGTATCAATCATTAACAACCATGAATTAACAAACACACCTTTAGTTAACCAGATATATTCTCTCCAAGCCCCGTGTTTAAACAAGAGGACCAAACCCCACAATCTACTTAATATACTAAAAAGTAAGTGATTTGTCTTCGGAACCCTCATCCAAAACGGAAAAGAAACTAGATCACTTATCACAGAAAACTTTGCTCACTTAACTTAAATGCTGTTCCTGTAAACATTGATGCACTTAACATTAAGTTAGACACAAGTTGTAAACAGACATTGTCAAGCTATCTATAAGACAATTAGCGTGAGAGTAACTTGGAACTTAATCTGTGAGAGGAGTATAATTGTGTAATTTACTTATTGCTAGTGCAACGTGCGTAGATACTGATAGGAGTTTGTTAGAAAGCAAGATCCACTCAACTTTTCACATCAGAGTCACGAAATGTATGAAATACATCAGCACAAAAGCCTGTTGTACCTAATCTCTCTTTCACAGTTAACAAATACTAGCTCTATCAAAAGGATAGCTAGTAAAACTGAGAACGAAAAGCTGCTTTCCCAGTCATGATTCTAATTTCTTTCAGTTTTCGATTCAAATTTGATTTAGAAAAGTTTTGTACTTGGTTTTCATCATTAATATAGTGCTTTTTTTTATCCGAATATTAAGTTCCTCATTCTTTTAAAAATTAAGCTTTAGATGGCCCTGAGCGTTCATTTGGATTGAACTGGAGTCAGTCGAACGTCGAACCAAGTGGGCTGATTTGTAAGCTTGTTAAGGAAAGAGAAGTACGGTGAAGTACATGGAGCACGTAACGATTAATACAACGGTTAGGTGGGCGCGCTGAGTGAGGACCGAGAGCAGCGACACCCCTTTTCTAGCAGCGTGCACCCTTATTTCGTGAAATGATAAGATGGCGTGAACGATATCAGTCGTCATCAGTGTCACGTCTCTCAACACCTGCAGAGAACACAACCAGAGTGATAATAAAATAGTGTCAAACAAAAGCAGAGTATGTTTGTATGTATGTAACTATTTTACCTGATGCAATTGCCCTTGTCCCTGCACAACAGTAAAGACAAATTGATCCCAGCCACTGCAAAAAGTGTGGAAGACGGCGATGGAGCAAACAACCAGCATGGGAATGGGCTCCACCGCTTGTCTACTGTCCAAATAGCTAAGCACCATCACGGACGAGATCAACTCGGTGATTGTAAAAAAGACTTGGTGATACCACATGTGATAAAAGTCATCATTCCAATAGTTCCAGTGCCCCCACCAAGCGTAGTAGTGGGAGTGCAAGGAGCTCAGATATAAAATCCCCATTGTCCACCTCAACTTCCTGTTGAACATGAGAGAGAAAAGGCGTTTGAAAGCTTCATACAAGAATAGCACCCCGATCACTGTGATTATCCACATCTTCAACGTGTTCCCATCACTATTGAAGTACACGTGCTTGTAGCCTGCCACACCGGTCTCGTAAGGGCCTAGTAAAGGGAGTAGGAAACTCAGTTTTTTAAAAGACTTAACATCCTTATTTAATGCACAAAACGTTACCTTTACCTTTAAAAACGGTGTCCCAACAGGAGCAACTGCAATGCCGAGTGTCTACGGGATTTTTCAAGTTGCCCCACAAATGATGAAAAATAAACATGTGAACTGTTGGAAAAATGATTGGGATGGAGAAGGCAAGAATGTTTGCCAGCAATTTCCTGCAATCCATCTTTTTCTTAAGGTGGTGACCTCGGCTTCTACTTCGATGGTGGAGCTGACTAATGTCAGTTGCCCCATCGTTGCCACTCTCTGACTCACTATTGTACCCTGCAGCGAACTGGCCATTGCTGTAGCTTCCATTTCTTGTGGATGTGGCCGAAGTCCCTAGCCGTTTGTGGGAATGATGATGAGAGTTGCCTGGAGCGTGTCCATTAGCAGCACCACTACTTCTGCACTCTGGACCACCTTGTATCTGAATAATTTTATGCATAGAAAGAAATTTACTTTCTTGCTTCCTAGTCAGCACCTTTGGAAACTAATTTCATTTGGGTAGAAGTTGTACACTAGCGTCAGTGTAGGCATATGCACGTCTCCTATATTACGGTCGTTGTATCACAGCCAACGACGAATTGGTTTCAGCACCTCGGTAAACTGAACATGCCAAAAATGTAAAATTAGATTTTATTGTATTGTTTTAGAGTGTAATAGATCCCTACAAACAATATTTATCTAATGTACAAATCAGTTCACGCCTATTCGTGATGCTGGACTAGTGGAGCTTACGAGAGTGTAACTAAAAGTGATTCAGTATCCGCTCTGTTCTCATCCTGGCGATGATGATGACGATAGGGATGATATAATGATTGTACAAGAGCTAGCGTAAACTTGCACATGGCTTATAATAAACCATTTACGCTTGAAGTGGTGATGGCGGTGAATAAAATTCTCGGAAATGACAACCCAACAAGATTATTAGTTGGACAAAACAAATTGGTCGGAACTTTTGGCGAGACCATTCTGCTCAAAACCACTTCCTTTCAAACGAAGTATGATGGAATATGTATTTACATATATGCTGCATTTATACAAATTGATAAAAAAGTGGGTAAAATATAAAGTTGGATGCACGTATAAAAATCCTTAATTTGATTTCCAATACAAACGTACGTGTGGCAACAGCAAAAACCAAATGATGATAGAAACATTCAACTGAGTTGACTGAATCAATTTTTAGAACAGAAATCGGGAAGAAGGAGTACAAGTGGTGCTTGGCGGATATGCATATGCGTACACGATAGGTACACACAGTTGGTGTGCAAAATCTCCTGTGATCTATGAAAACTTTCTGATACAATCCTTGGCTCCTATAAATATGCACTCCGCCTGCAAAACTCGGTTCGGACGAGTTCGGTTGGGTCAGCCAGTCAGTTAAAAGAAGTGCAGGGGTGTTCTTCATATATGCGTACGTGTGCTCACGTAAAGGCCAAACTTACTCCCATCCAGTAGCACGCATCAAAAGATTTACCGTATTGTATGTCATGTCATGTCTATCCAAGAAATATAATGCGATATGATGGCATGTCGTAGCCAAGCTTAAATGAATTATTTCCAAATCTAAACTTCCGAGTACAAAGAGCTCATAAATGCGTCAAGTCGTGCAGATGCTAATTTCTTCTATCGCTCCTGTCACGGATCGAATAATAATACATCAGAGAAGAATGTTTTATTGATGAAATAAGCTGAACAAATTCTGACAATGATGTTTGTAAAGGCATTTTCAGGCACAACTACTCAAAGTATACGTAGCCCTGATGCTTCTGATTATGATAATGAGTAAGTACTACCAAGTTTTTGTGGAGATTACTGAGTAACTACATAGAATTGGATCTTCCGGCTTGACTTGTCTGGAGAACTGAATATAAACCACAACCAAAAACACTCATAGACAACCTTTGTAATTGATAATGTGTATTGCAATTTGTTGCATTTGGCCAGCAAACAGAATGTAACGTTAACTTAACTAACTATCATGGTGATCTAAGAAATTATGATGAGAAACGCAAAAATTACATCAGATTAGATGAATCGCAGATCTCCCCATTTATATCCCTTGATTTCAGTGGGAAGGATTCTCATGCTTTTGATGTGTAAGAAGGAATGGTTAGTGTCGTTTAAGCGATAATATGAACCTCTCACCGTCGCCTCTTGTCAACAAACGAGGGTTTGCTTTTATCATATATACCTGACCTGGACATATTGACCTGAGATTTATTGACCTACCATTTGTTGGTAATTGGGCACCGGAATTCATAATGGACTCAGATTCGGATACTAAACGAAAGAAGCAGAAACGGGATGACAAGAGTGAGCCGACCAAGGGGAAAAATTGGGAGACAAAAAAGGAAAAAAAGCTCCGCAAACAACAGAAACTATTGAGTCAAATTGATAAGTCCAAGAGGAAATCTAAGGAAGAAGAGGATCATAACGTCATCAAAAAGGCAAGACTGAACTCTCAATCATCTGACGACGGAAGTAAGAGCCTGGCAAAGAATGGAGCGACGGAAGCCGCAGTTCAAGGAAAAGGTCGGGCATACACTGTCAGCATAGCTGTAGCCGGAAGCATAATTGACAACGCGCAAACACCGCCGTTAAAAGCTTATCTGGCTGGACAAGTGGCTCGGGCAGCAGCAATATTCTGTGTGGATGAAGTTATCATTTATGATGACACTGGTGGTCATGGAACAATCGGTTGTGAGCAAATGGCTAGAATACTCCAGTTTCTGGAATGTCCTCAGTACCTCCGGAAACTCCTCTTTCCTATTCACCCTGATCTACAGTATGCAGGGCTCATTGCTCCTTTGGACGTTCCACATCATTTGCGAAGAACTGAAGCATTGCCATACAGGTCTGTTTAAGTTTTTAGGAATTAGATTGTCACACCAAAATAATATTTGTTTTTATACTTATATGACTTGTGTTTGTTTGTTACAGAGAAGGAGTTGTTTCCAGTAAGCCGATGAGAGATGGTGGAAAAGACTATGCCTTAGTCAATGTGGGTCTCGACAGGGATTGTCATATTTCCAAGAAGCTGCCACAAGGAGTTCGTGTGACTGTCAAATTTGACGACCCAGACCCTGACTACATTCTGAAACCGAAGGGAAAGCTTAAGGGAACTGTTGTATCTCCGCATTTGCCCCGAAGGGAAGCTGGACACTATTGGGGCTACACTGTTAGAATTGCATCCAGTCTGAGCAAAGTCTTCTCAGAATGCCCATTCCGGGAAGGTTATGATGTAAAAGTTGGAACTTCGGAAAAGGGATCTGACTCTCGCCTCCTCAAGCCGCAGTCCTACAATCATTTGCTGATCGTCTTTGGAGGAGTTGAGGGATTGGAGTATGCACTGGAGAACGACGAGAGCTTGGAAGAGAACGATGTCAGCAAGCTATTCGACAACTATGTTAACACTTGTCCCTCCCAAGGTTCAAGAACAATACGAACCGAAGAAGCAATTTTGATTTCAATGAATGCATTATCTCATTTTATGCACAAGTGATACAGATTTCTACGTCGAGATTCATGAAATGTTAATCGTAAAGTATATCGTTAATAACGATTCGTTATAAAGTATAGGAAATACTTTGAAATAAAACAATGTGATTTTGTACGATTGTATAAATATTACAATATTTTCATGTCATTTGAGTTTATTTTGGTACACTAAATATTGCTTTCTTTCAAATGCACTTTTAAAAACATAGATTTGATTGTTCTTCCATCATATAAATTTTAACTTTTGTAACTGTCATCTTAGGCCACCTTTTCTTTATTTTGTGTGTTTTAAACACGTTAAAAAATATAGTGGATCCGACAATTCTTTACCTCTCCAAATGAACTTTATTTAGAGAATTAAAAACAGTTTCCTTCATGGTTGAAATCACATAGCGTTGGTCCTCAGCACCTATGATAGCTGTGCCAGCGACGATCATGTTAGCACCAGCCTAAAACATGGTAAATACACACAAAGTTCAGTTTTCTTCTAGCACACCTCAACTTTAATGTGTTTAGATCTTATATATCCACTCAAAATAGGTAAAATCTCACATCAGCACAAGATTGTATGTTTCCTAGCCCAACTCCTCCATCTACCTCAATGTCGAGTTCCGGATAGTTTTTCCGTAAGTATTCTACTTTAGGAAGCATGTGAGACATGAAACTTTGTCCCCCGAAGCCGGGCTCTACTGTCATAATTAGAATCATATCCGCTTCATCTATGTGGGGAATTACTTCTTCAATGGGAGTTCCGGGTTTCAGCCCGATGCCAGCCTAATATACATGCGTGAAATGAAGCTACATAAAAATAAATCATCGCAAAATGGTAATTTCAAGTGAGTCTCCAACTCTAACCAAACCTACCTTCATCCCAGCCTCTTTAATTTTGCGGATCAATCCAGGTACATCTCTTGTAGCCTCTATGTGAAATGTATATTGGTTGGCTCCAGCGTCAGCCATCGGTTCTACCCACTACAAATAGTATCAACTGAATTAGTATCACAACCATGACAATAAAATGTGGTGAACCAATGCAAATAAATTGCGTGTATACGCATAACCCTACCTGTTCCGGGTTCGCAACCATCATATGCATATCAAGGAAAGCTTGCGGAATCTTGGGACGTAGGCATTTCACTACTGGATGACCAAACGTGAGATTAGGCACAAAGTTGCCGTCCATTACGTCCAAATGTAAGTAGTCAGCTCCATTGTTCAGTAGCTTATTGCATTCGGTAAGAATTTGTGATAAGTCCGCGTTCAAAATTGATGGTCCTATTTTACAACAAGGAGGCATTTTGGGTGAATGGTAGTATCGACAAGTGGAAAGACTCCGTATTATCTGAATTCTTTCACAAACAATATTTTGTCCGTGTGTACTAACATAAACAAACAAAATCAAATCCATTACTCCTCACAGACTCATTGTCAGTAGTTTAGACAAGTCAGTCTCAAAGCCAGACAAATGATCATCTGATTACAGATTACATTACAATCAGTCAGTGCTGCAGAAAATTTGTTTCGTTTACCTTGTAAAAACTCCTATCTGCCGATTGGAAGTGTAGCTAAGAAAGTGATTACGAACTGTAACAATTAAGTATTTTAGGAGTTAGTGGAGATCGCCACAATTGGTAAGGTATTTGGTTATTATGTGATTAACTTACATAAACGGAGTGAGTACTTAACCAGCATAAATGGGATTTTTTTATTGATTGAGAAATCTAGCTAATGTTGCTTCGATTTAACCATGTCAGCGCCAACCAGCATGAGATTGCTAGTTACATTCACATCCACAACGACAAAAAGTTAACAAAAACTTAAACTTGCTGAACCGGCATCTCACAATCAACTGTATATACTTAACGAGCTTATACCCCCTTGTACAGTCGTACTTTCTTTAAAAATCCATTACACATTGATTCCTTGTCTGATCTGTTTGACTGTGGTACACGTCAAGACATCCAGGAGCAGCAAGAAATCAATTAAATTTATTTAAACTGAACTATCAATCCAAAATTATGCAATATCAGGCTAAAGTGTATAGTGTGTGAACATGGAAAAACTTCTGAAAGACAAAACTCATTTTTTACATCAAGAAACGTACATGTAATACTTATTCGTGGTTAGGTCAGCATTGTATGCATAAGAACTATGAAGAGACTTCAGCCATAAAAGAGTTCGTGGTGCTAGTGCCATTGGTAAAACATTCCTGTACTTATGATGTTGATATGGTAGCAGTAGTGTTGGATTCAGTACGTAGCGTAAAGTTGAATGCAGGTATGATACGAAGGTCATCATGTCATAGATTGGCATAAACTGTTAGTGTTATATATTTGTACATAAGAATATTAGCAAGGCAAGGGACCATGTTGTAAGTTATAATCATCTGCAGTGAATGTATAAAGTTACAGGTGCTACAGTACCACGTAATAACATGCAAAGCATGAGCCATCTAGTCCACCGACCAGTGCTTGTACATTTTAAGTACACAACATATAGCATGTAGCACTTTGCTCTGGAACGGAATCAAACTTTTGTAGAAAAGCATTCAGCTTCTCGCATGTTTTATGTCCACGTTCAGCTTAAGTCATTGTGAGTACCTTGCATGGTGTGAGTGATACTACTTCGTTTGACTAGGGAGGATCTCGCCTTTTGCATCAGTATACAACAGACCGGCATGTGACAAGCAGACAAACAGGCACAAAGGAGGGAGAGGACAGTAATATTAGTGTACAACCCATTGAGTAGGCAAGTTTCCTTTTCTGTTTACGTTTTCCATCCCATGTGAAGTTTGTTGGACTTTACACGTGCTACTTCAGAAGTTGAAGAACTTTGTTTCCCTACTCATACATTATCAATACAATTAGGATCAGTAGAGTAAAGTGCTGAAGCGATTTACTAGCCTTGAGTTCAGATTTCGACTTCTCAAAAATTAGCTAGCTGGCATTGCAAATATTAGGACTAGACATCACAAACTAGATTGTTATTACATTTCACTTCCATTTTTAATGGCTATTCAGACTGATAGCCCATAAATAGACTGAGAAAAGTCTTCATTTGTCTTATTGATTTTAGTTGGGAGCAGAAGCAGAGCAGGTGTTAATTCGGCAAATTAGTTTTGCGAATGTTGAGGAGTATTTCACTGAGCAAGAAATGTTGTGCTCCTTTTCTGTATTACTGGGTTGAGCTGATTAAGCGTAATGCAACATATTAATAGAGTAAGTTGTTGGACCGTATTTAATATTGTAAGTAGTGTTTGAGTAAATACCGAATGCGGATTTATTTGCTCGTTGTGGTAAATGACATTTTTTGAGTGTAGACCATTAGTCTGTAGGGAATAGGGCAACCTTTTGTTTGTTTTGGAATTCATTGAAAAGTTAAGTTAGTTTGATAGGTAGAGGAGTACATCAAGAAATTGGTTGGCAATTTATTGTAGAGATAACCACAGAGGAAGATTGTCAGTGCGGAGGTGACACGGGTAAATGTCAGCTGACGCTGT
>JAQGAP010000430.1:0-35722 GCA_034697805.1 Orchesella bifasciata | reverse complement strand
CAGGACCAATGTGGACAACTTTCTCCTTGCGAAGCGGTGATGCATCTTCTGGTCCTTCTACTCCGTGGAGGCCACCACCTGTTAAAGCTGATGTGAAGGCGAAATATGGGAATCGACCCTACGGAGTAGTTACTGAGCGAGTTCCTGCTAAAGTGCCAACCTCCGAATCCAAATGGACTAAATTCTTGGGGCCTGCTCGCTCAGGTTGGGCTGGTCAAGTCCCTTCAGATCCACTGTTTGTGCCTCGTCCTTCGTCGTCAACAACTTCGCCTAGGCCGGGTCCCTCCACACAGGTCGTTTCTCAAAGTCAGGTTAGAACTCGCCCATATTCAGTCCCAGTAAGACCACCCGCTGCTCCAAATGTCGCGAGACCACCCGCTGGTCCAAATGCTGTAAGCCCACGTGATGCTTCTCAAATCGTGAGACCAATTAGACCATCCGCTGCTCAAACTTCCGTCAGACCATCACGTGTTCCATTTGCAGCTCCACCTTCCATTCAACCATCCCATGTTCCTTCCAGGCCTCGACAGGTTATAGGTTTCGCTCCGCAATTGTCAACCGCAAAAATGGGTCCCACCTCAAAGAAACCAAAATAAGTTCAGTTTGTATGACTAAGATTTGAAATGTAATAATAATATGAGTAAATAAATTCGAATAAAACAAAAAAATTTTTTAGTTACATCATTAAGTAAATTTGTATGCTTTCTGACAATAGCACAAAGTTGCACTTTGGAAATAATCCATTCCAAAAGCAGAAAAGCTTTTTTAATCCCTATTCCTGGTGAACCCTTTTGTCTAAGGCCAAATCGATTGTTTTTTGAGATAGTTGACGTTTGACTGAATTAGAACTTGAGTAGTTATCTGTGAGTAGAGTCGAAATCGTCTCTTACAATGATAACCTTAAACCCAAATGAAATTTACTGCTTTGATGAGGACTGTTAGTGTATTAAATTTCATCCTTTGGTTTGATTTTATCCATGAGATTTCGAAAATAGTATGTTGTAATTAACATCTTTAATCGTATTCACTTGCTGCTCGTATGAATGTCATCACGTAAGATTTCATGTGAAGGCTGTTTGTAATAAAATCATTCATTCAGCTAATCGAAAATCTATTAACACCACAGGAAATGCGGAAATGCCACCAAAGATCTAAAGCAGCATAAATATTCATTTGCCCGCGATTATCACTCAGGTTTGACAATACCAAAGAGCTTTATACATACGTACCGCTGTATCTAATGTAGTGTTCAAAGTAAAAAATCCTTGTCCTGAGATTTTTCCAGTTTGGATGTGCATTCATGGGCCATATTTTTAAATAAAAGCAGAAATCATGACTTTGATATGACTCCGTCTTTGTATTTCAATATGTTACATTATTTTCTATAGAACCAACTTCTTTCTTCTTTCCTTTGTCATGTTGATCCATTGCAACGTTTTGCATTAAAGCTGGAAGGACAAGTTTCGAACTCTCAAGAGGAAATAAATGGTTGTATTCGCCACTCCAATCAAATCCCAAATAATTTTCACGCTAAACATCTCATTAACCATCTTGACGAGTTTGCCAATTCCTACGTTCAAGTTCAACTTGACTTTTGCTCGAAAAATATTGCTCTTACAAAATCTTTGAAAAATTGAAAGTATTTTTCTGTGGGTCAGTTGAGAATCATCCTTTCACTACAGCTATACAATTGAATAAAAATGACAAGCCACAAATTAGCTGTTCAGCGATGATTTATTCTCGTCCAGAGCCTGGGCCAATCCTTTGTTTGCCGTAATTGGAAGGTACGGGTTTAGGGCGGTGTAAAGGTGAACATAAGAGATTTGGAGGAGAATAATAACCGTAGTTCAAATAAGTGCTCCAATTCCTGAACTGCCGAGGAATGGAACAATTTTTCGTAAAAAATTCTATACTTTTTGCTTGATCGTAACAAACTACGAAATCTAATATAGAGTCGGTCTGCAGTTGTGCCCAAAAAATCATGAACCTACTTTTAAACGTAAAATGATGTAACGGTAGGCAAGTCAGCTTAAAGATATTTGAATCAGAAACAGCGAGTAAATGATTGGGAAGCTACAGCGATTGAATTGGAGAAAAGAAGGTCATCTTCTGGATTTACTACGCGTGTACGGTGATTAGGATACGTGAATTTTATTTCACATCACAATTTTGTGTCTATTAGTGGACTTTTTTGTGAACGTAAACGATGATGTGAAAATAAATGTTTGACCGCACTTGACCTAGTGAATTGAATTTCAGTGAATGGAAGATTATGTTGTTTCCCGATGTTTTGCCTGTATTATTTTAAAATTATTTTAAAACGGCTTACTGTCAGCACTTGAACATTGAGATCTTTTTTTCTTAGTTTTTGTTTCATTTTCGTCTCTGTTTAAATATTTTATTGAGGTTTCTGATTTGAAGCAAGATTTACAGTCTAACTGTCCGTAGTTGAACAGTTGTTAAGGACATTTGTAGACACAAACCATCCGTTACAATTGCTAGTGACATTTGCATTCATGAAAACGGTTCGAAGGATATTTCGATGCATACACCTTTGATATTACGTTATGAATAGCTTCATACATCGAGACGTTTAAATACATGGTTAAGTTTAATTTTTGTACTTACAAATTATATATGTATAACCTTACGGAAACGAATTTGCATTTGTTTTAAGGTCGAGATAAAACCTCTATATTTTTAATCGTGGCTGATTTGGCTAAGTGGCTTGAGATTTTGTTCATTTTCATGTGTACATGAGTTCGTTTCCTACTAAAGGAAGCTATTTTTGCTTAATTTAAAATACAAGTAAATACATATAAATTTCCCATTTAGCCGGTCACCACACCCTAAAAATTATTAACTTCTAGATCATTAATGTTCTGAAATTAATTTGTTCTATCTTTCATTGATTATTATTACAGGGGTTGACAAGAATTTGATGGCAGCGAATCCAGTTAGAATGGACGATGGGACGATTTTCAGGGTTCCGCTTGTACCCTCAAGACCGCTGGCTATTCGAAGGGCATCCACCCAAAGAGCATCCGGCAGACCATTGGCGTCGTCTCGAGCTCCAGTCCAGCCTCCAGCCGCCCCGGTTCGTCGTCTCAGTCTCAGACAACGTAGAAGTGCAAATCCTACTGCTGCTACTCCCGCTTCGCCTAATCCTGCTGCCGGCATTCCAACTCCATCTCATCGTGTAGTCGTTTCTTGTCCAACGGCTATTCGTCCAGCATATAAGGACTCTAAATTGGCTCGTATTGGATTATGTAGAAAAAGACGGGAGCATGTCCAGATGCCACCCCGAGCGCAGTTAAAATGGAGATCTGTTTCACAAGTGATCAGAGGACTTGGATTTGATGAACTGGATGATGAAACTGATGTTTATGGGATGGAAGACCAGTTTGCTATAAATGGAACCGCATACGCTCAAGTCAGAATCTGTGATTGGGATACAACATCCACACATTTGTACGACCTCGATCAAGAAAGGCTGTCTAGTCTCGTTTCCCGATTCATGGCTGGCTACAACCGCGTGTATGTCTTTGTCCCCTTTCGCTTTGGAAAGGTCCGATCTGAGGTCTTGGGATCAAATGTAAATAAGGACAAGTACTTGTTTCATTCTGCATTAATAGATTTGAATGTTTCCGGTGGAAATATAACTGTGTATGACTTGTTCAACGTCCGAGATTCGAGTCCCTACGAATTTGCTTATCGTGTGGTTCTCAACCAATTAAAAACCGTGTTCAGTGTGGCTGTCAATTTCCCCGTGAAGTACTACTGTCTTCCTCGGATGCTTCCTGTTGACAACTCCAGCCATATCTATGGTCTATTTGCTCTGGATATGTTAAAGGATGAACTCCAATCCACTGAAAAAACTGTTGAATGTCCAAATCATGCTATGTTTACTGAGAGATTTGAAGAATTCTGGTCGTATTGTAAGTCGCTTTGTCCAAGTATTGAATTTGGTCAGGAATCCAGCAATGAATGTCCAACATCTTAGTTACTTAAAGTAAAAGCAATGTATTGTATTAAAATATGAATTGAAAAGTTGAATAAAAATAAAAAAAAAAAATTTTGCTGCCTGTAAAGCCAAACTCTTTGATCAAGCTAATCTTTGTTGACTTTTTGTATCCATTTTGTAAATAGATATTTTCAGGTCTGGTTGGTTTAAACAAAATAAACATGAATCTGAGATTGCATTTATGTATGTAAATAGTCAGTCTTTGAAATATCCCGAAAGCGAAGTTGTAAATTATTTGTGTAACGGTGCTACATTTAAACGTGAATATATCTTTCTGTGTTTTTAATTGTTTGTCTTAATATTTCGGTATTGTTGGCAGATCTCTATGTATGAGTCTTGTATAAGTAATCGTTTTTAAAATCAAGTTTGATTTAAGGTGGACTTATAAACACCACATTTTTCGTAAATCCACCGGTAATAATTAAACGTATATTCAGGCTTGCAGAGAGGACGCTATTTATTTATCCCGTGACTATGGCAATTCGTATCAACAATTTCTTTGGCAACATGGAACAGTATTTGTGGATTCATTTTATGAATTCTTATCACAATCCATTTGCGTTGTCGTATTACATTTTCCGCCATGAAACGGTTTGCCGAATTGTTCACAAAAACATAAAGATACAAATACGTATTTAGTGTCTTTGAGTACCACTGCGTAATCGCTTTGCTGGAGGAAATTTCAATTGCCATTACTATTACTTGTGTGTAAGCGAATTGAGAGTATAATGCGGTTTATTAAGGCGAGTACTCTGCGTTTTTAATCTTATCTGCGATATCAGTTGTATTTCATCAGGGAAGAAGATAATACCCATGCAGCCTCGTTTTTTTTTTGAGAAATCCAGCTTGATAATTTCCAAGTACGTCAATTGAATTCGCGCGTTGTTATATGAGACGCAAAGAATAAATTAAATTGTTGCTCAAGGAGACCTTGAATGTCTTCAAAATTTAACGGTAAACATATATTCAGGTTAGCCCAGATTGGAGAATCAAGTGGCATTTTAGTTCCTTGAAATCTGGTTTTATGAATGATTGGAAACAAATGTTTTGAGTTCTCCAACTCTGAGGAGATGACTATAACAAATGCATCAGTGTACTGGCTACATATTTTGTAGAACATTTCATAATATAGTGAATAGGCTGAGGGAGATATCAGTTTTTTACTCCTACAACCACTCTCAGAACCCTCTTAAGCCGCGGAGCGGCTGGATTCACATGTTCTTTGTTCTACTTTCTAACCATTCTCAGAACCCTCTATAAGCCGCTCCGCGGCTGAAATCACATATTCTATTTCTTTTATTTACTAGTAGTATAAATTTATGTTACATGGGGTTTGGTTTTGACTAAGAGGTTAGGTTTTTACATTTAAAGTTGAACCAGGTTGCTGCTGCCTTTTATTTCAGCCTTCTACTAAAATTGAGGTCTGTAAGTGCCATGTGTTAAGTATCGTCAGTTGGTGAAACTTCAATAGCATGACGCTCATAAAACCACTGCCGTCTTTTCCATTTTGGAACATACTTTCTGCACATTTTCAGTACGCGTTTTTTGCTTATATGTATAATATTATTTAACAAAATTTATCTTTGATTTAAGGTCCACTTAAAACGCTTAGTTATTTAATCTTGACGCTTTGGTTACATGGTATATGTATTTGTTTAAAACACATGTGTTTACGACTTCGATCCCTAGTTTGGTTGGTAGTTTTTGTTTGATTAAAAATATATGCAATTGTGTACATATTTTCCATTCTAACCAATTCGTCACACAAAAACCTCTACATTAGTTACTAATATAGCAATTGCAATTATGAAATTACATGAAAAGTCTGCAGTGTTCTTAATAATTGTTTCTTTCTCTAAACTTTATAGGTATTGATTACTGTGGGAAGATGGCTGCAAACCCTCCAAAAGATGACCTTTTCAAGGTTCCGACTTTACCCGTTGCTGCTAGATCGAAGAAAGTAGAAGCTCAACCAAAAGCATCACCAGAATCCAAAAGAGTCGTCTACTACGGTCCCCGTCCATCCGTTCCTGAGCCATCCACGTCATTACCCGTTCCAGGGCCTTCGATTCCGTCTTCCTCTACTGGAGCAACAACAGACGCAGGTCCAATCAGTGAAGCAGAGGAGCGACAACAAACTGCTCCACCAGCACCAATAGTCAGATGGGCACACGCAGCAAAAATATTGGTACATATGGGATTTGTTGAGATTGTGAAAGGGAGTGGCGTGTATGTAAGAGACAAATTCTACGTGATAAACGGAAGTTGTGGAATTCTAGTAAGGGCGTGTGATAAGTCTGCATTATCCACGAAAGTGGCGGTTCCACATCGAGAAAAGCTGGTTGCGTTGGTTCAGCAAATGAAGAAGGACAGCAAAAGGATCTTTGTATTCGTATCCTTTCGGTTCGGTGGGTTCCGATCTGAGATCTTTGGCCCTGATGACAAGAACTCCAACGACCAGTACAAATATCATGTTGGCCTAATAGATGTCCCGAAGAACAGTGGCTCAATATCCATTTATGACTCTCTTAACATGGGAAATTCCAGCCCATTTGACGTTGTCTACAAATCCGTGTTGAATGAAGTAAAGTCTGTGTTTGGATTAAGTGTTAGTTGGCCTCATAAGTACTTTAGTCTTCCTAGATGGATACCAATTGAGAATCCCAGTCTTGCAAGCCTTGCGTATGCATTGTATTGTATAAATCGAATGAAAGAAGGTCAGTTTAATGGTGGCGAATCTATATCCTACGCAGATCACTTTGAATTCAAGGACAAGTTCTTGGAATTCTGGAATGAATGTAAAGCGAAATGTCTTGATATTTAAAACATGGTGACTAAAAATTAAATTAAGGCTGTACTGTAAAGATTGGTGGATGTTCCATTGTAATGTAATGTAAAACAAAGAAAAACTAATAAAATATAAATTTTTGCTCAAGTTGTAGTACAAAATGTAAAGAAATATGTAGTATTGTAGGTGTTTTGGTCAAACTTGTAAATAAACTAGCATTTTGCTAAAGGCTTGACTTCATTTTGGACATTTATAACTACAAGTTTTCCAATAAAATGACTAAAGAAACTGATATTGGCTTAAAACTCTATTCACATTAAACTTTAGCGTGCGTTTTGTAAAGCTTAAGACGGTTGTTCTGATGTTGTAGTTTTAAAAGGTACGTTTTAATTTGCGTACAAGTACTTTGGGGCTTTCCCAAGATGTTGTGTCTGTTTGAAATTAATATGCATTTTATACGGCTATATTTAGTATTTAAATTCGCTGTTTGTAGTTCTTTTGCAATTTGGACAAATTTGTTGGCATGTTTCTTAAAAAATGTTTAATGTAACAATTTGAAACGTTAAAGCATCTCCAATTTTTCTAAAACTGTAGGTGCATTTCCTTAGGCAATGTTTGATACAACCAGATTTTACGTTGAAACACATAGAGGATTCTTTTGTTTACTTTTTTGCTATAATATTTAAACCTATACCTATCGTTTTATGTATTTTTGAGTAAAAAATCAGCTTCCGTACAAGGTGAGGATAAAAACCTTAATTTCTTAATCGTGTCACTTTGGTTACGCGGTCTGAGTATACGTTTGAAATCTATACGAACGTGAGTTCGATACCTACTTCAACCATTAGTTTTTGTTTCATTTAAGATACATTAAACGTATACAAATATCCGTAAAAACCAATCTGTCACACAAAAAACCTCTACAGTAACTACTACTGTAGCAATTATTATCATACAAAAATATGTTCTCATAAATTGTTTCTTTCTCTGAAATTTGTAGGTGTTAAACAAAGGTGGACGATGGCTGCATTACCAGTTCAAATGGATGGTCCCTTTAAAATACCACTTCCTCCAAAACCAATCAGATCCAGTCGTGTAGTAGCAGTTGCGGGTTCGTCCACGGCAGCCTCAACCCCTGTAAAAGTACCAAGGAAAGATCCATCGGCCGAGATTCAGCGAACTGCAATGATGAATTGGACTGATAGTGCTAATGTTATTCGTTCAATGGGCTTTTCTGAAGTTGTGCCGAATTCTGGAGTCTACAAACGAGGCAAAATGTATATCGCTAACGGGAACGCGTTTATGAAAATACTGGTGTGTGATGTGGACGACGCTTCGCAGGAAATATGTATTCGTGACCGGGAAAAGATTAGGACAATGGCTTCCCTAATCAAGTCTGACTACCGGCGACTGTTCGTTCTAATTTGGTTTAGATTTGGTCCACAACGTCAAAAAGTACTTGGAAGTTTGGAAACCAGCAGCGCCAGTTACAGAAACCACGTCGGGTTAATTGATATTGGTCCGCATCGGGAGCATATATATGTATTCGACTCTTTCAATATGCCCAATAAAATCAGCAGTTATGACTTTGCCTACAAAAGCATCGTGGGACATTTACGATCATGGTTTGGGTTGAAGAATATACGGCGATATAAGTACCTTTCCCTGGACCGACGGATGTCAGTAACCAATATGTGCATGATCTACGCCTTATTCTGTATTGAGCGATTGAAGGAAGATTTGAGCAGTGACGGAAAAGCAGTAGCCTGTTGCAGTGAAGCTGAGTTCAAGTCTGAATTTTCAAGTTTCTGGGAAAGATGTAAAGTTGCTATGGGTAAATAAGATTGTAGATTGTAGTTCCGAAATGATAATGTTTAGTGTAAGAATGTAAGATTAAGAGTTGTAACGATAACATGAAATTGTAAGAGTAATAAAAAACAATAAAAATAAACTTTTGCTACTTTTTGTGAACGTTTAGTAAAATGCGTAGTTGTTACTACTTGGGATTCTTCTGATATGGTTTGAATATTTCCTAAACACTTATTTCTTGTGCTAAGCGTTCCTGTGGATTCTTGAGAACAAACTTTCGTTTAGTGTGACGATGAGTGTATTTTCTAAAGCAGATTCCATTTTCATGAATTTTTAGGGAACAACTAATCGTAGATTATAATTCGCATAGAATTTGAATAGAATTGTTAAAATGATACAAAATTTTCATTTACTATTACAGATACAGATACATGAATACTTTTGGACAGCATGTAAACGTTTACAGATCAGTTATATATCTGTAGATATTGTTTTGAACGATTGCAGGATGACAAAAGCACCCAGAATCTCCAAAAGTGCATTCTGTAACATGATTTCATTCGTAGAATTAAAGAATATATTCATTTGTATCCTAAGTAATTAATTTACGACATGTGATGTGTTGTGATTTGAGTGACGGCTCACGAAACGGTTCATATTCATGTAGTAAAAACTTCATCAACTTGGTTTTGATATAATAATTATTTTTTAGTCAGTTTCATTCACAAAAATTCATTCTGTGTAGCATAAACTATTTCAACTCAGCTCCGCTTGTAATCACGTTCGTAAATACATTACTATAATAATATTATTTCCATTTCTATGTATCACAGTTGAAGTCAAACACATTAAAATTTGTAGCCTAGGCATTTTGGATTTTAAGCTCAGCAAAAAATGGAAGCCGGGACAAAGCAGATAAAGAACTTAATACTTGGAACTCAAGAAATAAATTATTGTTTCGTCAAGTTGCTTAACAAAAGTCCGACGAAGCTGTGAATTTTCATGGATGTCCAGTTCCAATTTTCATTACGATTTTGTGCATGTGTTAATGGACCCCTACAGCTTAAGGATACAACTTTTGTTGAGCACCTTGCGCATTTTGATCGAGAAAGGATTCCTGAGGGAGTGGTAATTTATCGGCATGCTTTAATCCGTGTATATCATTTTTCAAGCATCAAGTTAATACATTCATAAGTTTTATTCAAGGTTCATGCAAAAAGAGTATTCACATTTTTATTGTATAACGCTGTTGAGTATTTTTTTATAATTATGAACTCATGACAACTCAATTCGCATCTCCCTACAAACTAAGTCTGTTATCAGTTGCATTTCGGCAACTTTGAATTAACTCACGACACAACCAAATACTGCAAGGCAAAACCTTTTGAAAATGTTGGATTGGGCAAATCGAGCGGTTTTGTGGATATAGTTAGAGATCCCCTTGGATTTGCTGCAAAGTTCTGTATGAAGATGGAAACTAAGATTTGGTTGGAAACAACGCTACCATTTTTCATTCGGGATCCACTCCTGTTTTCAAGTTTCATTCATAATCAAAAGCAAAACTCACAAACTCGTCTGAAAGTAAGGTTAACAGGCATACTTTGCTTCTTTTTTAACACAAAAAACTAAACTGGATAGTTTTATGGACTTCGCTTTTTATTATTTCGAAGTAGCCTATTATGTTCTGGGACTTTATTAATTTGCAACCGGAAACCACTCACCAAGTTAGCTTCCTCTTTTCCGACCATGTAATCCCAGATGACTATGGATACATGAATGGCTACATCTCACACTTCCTCAAACTTGTCAATTCTCAAGGAACCGGTATTCACTGCAATTCCACCTCAAAACTAATCAATGGATTAAATGCTTACCAACTGACAAAGCTAGATAGCTCTCCACTGACGATCCTGATTATTCCATTTACGACCTTTACAACTCGATTGCAGAGAAGTGCTTCTCATCTTCATCCTTATACCCACAAAATATGACATTTGAGCTATCGGAAAAGTTTAGGTGGAACCCCTTTGACTTGACTAAACTTTGGCCGCATGGAGGGTTCCCGTTGATCCCTGTTGGAAATCTGGTTTTGGATCGGAATTCAACAAAATATTTCGCTGAGGTGGAGCAACTTGCATTCAGTCCTCCCAACATCCTTCCCGGCATTGAGCCATCACCAGATAAAATGTTGCAAGCGAGATTATTCTCTTATACGGACACACACCGACATCGATTGGGATTGAACTATGTTCAGATTCCTGTCAACTGTCCAATTAAAACTATCAAAGTGAAGAATTACTCACGAAATGGTTTCATGAGTCAGGATACTCAACAAGTAAGGGAACATAATGCATTCATTTACCTATTTGCCAGCAAAAACAGAATCCTATATCATTTCAAAACTTTTAGCTGATAATGTTGCTCTGCAAACTACTTTCCAAACAGTTTTGCTGCAAGCTGTTTTAAGCTGTCAGGATATGTTCAACGCTACAATTCAGCCGATAATGATAACTTCTCTCAAGTCGGGCTTTTCTGACAGAACGTGTTGATAACTGAGGAACGAAAGCGGCTAGCTACCATCATTAGTGCCATTAAACAATTTAGCCAAGCACATCCGGAATTCGGTAGGGTGATCCGTCTAGAGCTTGAATCTCAGTCAATGTCGGCTCAGAGATTCATAAACGCCAACTTATACATCTCTTGAGTACTAAAATTATTATGATTATTATTATGTACATGGAAAACTTCCTAAGAAGTGACAGCAACTATTGTTCGAAATTGTATGAAATGAAAGTAGCTAGCTTTATGATTTGTGTATCAAATATACCTCAGTGCAGAATGTTTAGAATAAACTTAATTTATCCAGTTCATACTTTATTGTGTCTTCAGTAATTCTCGAATGTTGATGCATCTGCACAAACCTTAAAAATGGAATTTCAACAGGTTAAAGAGCTAACTTAAGCTTTCAAAAAGTTCATTATGGACAATGCTGAAAAATGGCAATCCAAACATTATGATTTTTTGAAGCGGAAACACAATAGTAATAAGGATATGAGATGTAAGATATTTCTCGTGGCTTAAAAACTTCTTCATGCTAATATGCTAGCCGTAGTAATTAAACGGTACAAAGTGTTACTCCTCAAAGTTGTCTTTCTCTGAGATGCATGATAACAACGTGGATCGTGTTATTTATTAATCAACCGTAACCCAGAAACTCAAATCTACTTGTAAGTTCATTAAATTTCAAACCAAAAGTTCATCATAGATAAAGAGAATATGCCAATTCGAACTCTACTTAACATACCACCTGAAACCGATAAACTAGAACTAAACAAAACATAGTTTTAAAAACTTAATATTGAAATTACGATTACTCGACAGTTCAGAATATTTAGTATGTTGTGCTTACAAAACTTAATACGAATCCGTTAATGCTAAACTACTAAACTCTGTGTGACTACCTATAACAACAACACCGTTTCTTCAATCATCTACGTCATAAGAAACTATCAAATACTAATTAGTAGAAACAAACTAATACTAAACCAAAGCCCAAAAGAACACAAGGCAAGTGTATTTCTATTGCTTTTCTAAATTACTGAGTAGATTCTGGGGAGAAACTTTCCATGAATTTGAAGATGACGCTGAAGTAAATATACCCAGCCTGCTGAAAGTCAGAAGTGGAGCGGAGAAAGTCCTTGTTGACTTCGAATGTGTGTGTATAGTCATCTTCCACTTCCTTCAGGTTGTGAGAAAGAATCCTGGCTCGGAAACGGCAGCGCGTGGTCTGAAAGCACAACAAATAATAATATTTCATTTAGTAGCATAAATTGGACAGTTAGTGAATATATAACAAGAGTGAATGCATAAAGATTGGGAAAATTACCGATGATTTTACTGCAGGAGTTGTGACAGTGTAAAATGGTAATTCCAAAGGATCCTTTTCTGGCGTCAAATCCCGGAGCCACATCCGAATGTGTGTCTTATTTTCACTCACAGTGAGTAGGCAGAAGCGGCCTTGGGTGTAGTCCAGAAGACGTCTTTCAATAACGACAACTGTTAAAAAAATCAATATAAATGGCTGAGAATCATTCAATTGACATGAATATCGACATTACCATGAAATTAGAACTTACAATTGTCAGTTAAATCGCAGGAGTCTTTGAATGAGACATATCGTACAGACTCCACATTGTGTTGGTAGTTGAAACCGTGCTTTTCCAAGTGACAGTTTAACTCCTCGTAAGTGTTAAACTTTTCGTTGCAGGAAGCTCCAGTCGCGTCCTTCAGTGGTGGTTGGTGGCATACGCGTAGCTTCCTATAAAAAAATATTTTGAAGCAAATGGATACATAAAACATTCCTTGTAAGATAAGTTGGCACAAAAAAATGCTAATTAAGTACCTGTAGGTGCAATGAAGTATTTCGTGTTGCTGGAGTGTAGACAAAGTCCCGATGAATGTACACCCATACTTCGCAGCACCGCAAGGAAGCTCCAAATTGTGAAGAAGGTGGTCGACATGACAAGACACTCCATTTTCGAATCCTGTCAGCTTTTGTAAGCACACATAGCCAGCAGTCGGACCCTTCATCATGACGGGGCATGCGGCGTTGATCATTATGGGAGTGAACTTCTTGACACACGAGTCGCAAACCAGATGAAAGTCGTCCTGTCCTCTTTGACACCAAGTAAAGTTCGGTAGAGGTAGTTTCCCACACACCGCGCACTTGAGCACACGCAAAAGAACATCAGGAGTTGCTACCGTTGTAACACTGTATGGGAATAATAAACAAAAATCACAAATTAAATGTATGAAAATAGATCAAAATTTCGGACTGACAACAAAATGCCCGAATAATGACTGGAATTTTCATACCAATCCATGGAAAACCCTCTGCGGTTGATGGATTCCTGGATGGTGATGTCCTCACTATGTACGTCGAACCCCTCCATTTTATCCCTCCTGTTTGAGGTTTCCACTCAAAGTTTTTCAGAAATGAAGAAGTTTTCCGTTTGTAGCTTTCAGGGGATGGAAACGTTCCAGTTGCAGATTGAAATCGTTTCTGACAGGAACTTTTGAAGGTTTTTCAGAAGGGAAGTTGTAAGTTTCCGAAGAAAAATAAAATTTCCTAAAGTAAACAAGTCATTGAGAACTTTCCGCTTTAAAAAGTTGCGAGAGAATGACTTGTAAAGAGAAAAATCGCCTCTTAAATACTCCTCCGGCTCAAGGATAAGTGTAGGTTGAGAAGAATATTTCTTGAATTCATATGTCGTTCGTAAGAAAAATGGGTAACCAGGCTAAAGCAGCAATAGTAAATGGCGCATTCTCGAATCATTCCTCATTTTTGCATGAAACTCGCGCGACCTTGACTTGACTGCGCCTTTGCTTTTGTGCAAGTTGGAAATTTATTTGAGCGATGCAAGTGTGGTGAAACATTGGGCTAGTCGTAAGTGACATTATTAAATGTGACGTTTCTTCGGCTTGTACCTTTGCATTTAATTTCATTAGTAAATGCATGAAAATCAGATTCCTACAGATGCAAATAGTTCAAATGTCATTTATTTGACCAAATTCTAAATTTTGTACCTATGCACACATCATGGTATTCACCTTCACCTTATACCTAAATATTTTCATTGATAAACGGAAAAAAGTATCAAGATTTTTGGGAGTGCACAATCTCTCTCCTGGTCAAGTTTCACTTTGAGTCTGAAACAAGTTGAGATCATTTACATCCTCTCATAAATGCTGCAGGCTTTCAAAAAATTATGATCAGCATTAAGCTTGAATCCTTGTTGATTATTCCAGCTATAATTCAAGTGTTGTAACTAGTGTACGGCTAGTCTTCTGTCTCCATTCTGCTGCTAGACGAATCAGTTTCCAAAACGAATGGCTTTTGGACTGAATTAGTCTTACTTTATGAATGTAAATGCGATTTGGATGCACAATTTTGTCAAAAATAAAAAAAACAATGTTTGTAGACAATCTGAAAATTTCAAACTATGATTGAACGGATTGACACCAGTTGACCATGATTTAAATTTGTTCATTTTATCTTTGTGATTTTCATGCTGATAAACGTTGGAATTTGGACATGAATCTTTTGAAATTCTACTTCTTTGCTTTCCTTTCAATCTATGAAAATGATTGTTGGATATGGGGTCAGTAGCAGAGGGACTTTCTTTTGTGTAGCTGAAAACGTTTTGGATGATTAGGCATAGATACATTGATTCAAATTAACGTAAATTGTCATTTTTTTCCCATTCATACTACTTTCCTTCTCTTCAATAGAAAATTGCTGGGAATTAGTCATTTCCTTTCTGATATCAAATCCCATGTCGCGCTTTGTTCTGTTCTTTCCATCGAACATACGTTTCTCAATTCATTTCTTCCATCTCCCCAACGACATGTGTTAATGAATGATTATAAGGGTTTTGTTACAGGGTTTCAGTGGAAAACATCTTTTCTTGTGATGTGAGTGATTATCGAAAACGAAGCACGAGTGATTATCGTCGCTTCATCTCTAATTGCTTGTTTCACATTTGCAAGTTTCGTTTTTCCAAAGCAAGACACATGAATTTCCTCATCGTTAGTTTCATTGAGCATAGCTACCGTTACAGCAACGCGGTTTCAGGCGAGCTGCGTCGCGATAGGGAAGTGAAGCCATTGGTCATAATCCTTGGGCACGACGGGACATTGGAAGCAGTACTGCTCTTCATAGCTTCGTGACCTTTTGCTAAAACGCCCTCCACACAACCCTCCAAATTGTCTCTGTGACAAACATTAAAAGGAGCACAGGTGGGAGGAGCCTTCATCATCCCTATGATTTGTCCCGTTTCCAAACTCCGTTCCACCAGGTATGCATCATCAGCATGGAAATTTTAACGTCTCAAATGCTCCCAATTGTTCGAGAATCTTTGTGATTGTTGCGAATGAAGATAGGGACTTTTTTCAACTTGTAGAGTGTGTAGTCAAAACCATGTTTGATAACGGGCACAGCGAGTCTCATAACAAGGTAGGCTTCGGAAGCACTCTCAATGGCGAGTACGCAATCTGTTAATGGAAGTTTGTAGTAGCGGGTCAGCAGCTCGTCCGTCGGGATGGAAATGTTGTAGCCCAAATCTTTCAGTGGTAATATCGACTCTTTTAGATAAAAAGTTAGCAATTCAACGTCAATTGTTTGGAGATCCAGTCGTTGAGCTTGGCAAGCTGAAAAGGAACCGGTGTATCTCACCGAGTCAGAAAATATGGCGATTGCAAGCGCTTTTTGGTAAGAAGTGTAAGCACTCATATCAATAAATTTCCATTCATCGCTCGAGTTGGAATCTTTGAGTTTACTGTTCTGCAGCTCTCTCTCTCAATATGTTTCTTCATTTGGTGGTAGATAGGCTTCGTTATTTTCCGGGCGCCACCAGGTTCCGTCAACTTCATTTCATAGATAATTAATTTTGCTGGAGGACATTTTTCTCTCAATTGTTTCATTAGTAAATGCTTACAAATTTGAGAGTTGTTGCAAAGTGGTTGAAATGTGGACGGATTCTCTCGCAGTTAAGGTTTCCCGGAAGGAGGAACATGGCTTCATCTCCGTCATAAATATGCTTGAAGAACCGGTTGTTTTGGGAGAGTGGAATGAGGAGGTTGTCCAAATGGTATCGGATAGGGCAGAGGTGGTCTGGTGGGAGGTTGTCCTCTTGACATTGAGAAGAGTGGGGATTCAGCTTGTGACCATCGGAAGACCAGTCGGGGATAGGGAATTTTTATGAGGATGGGGTAATACGTTTCGTAGAACCAGGCGTGGGTCAGTTCATTGGCGAATGTGCCCAGCACTAGTTCTGCGGAACTATTAATTCGGCTGCTAGTAAGACCGGGTTCATCCTGGTCGAAACTACTTGAACTTCAATAAAAAAAATAGTGAAATGTTGCGTACGAAATGGCTAAGCACTTCATTGTAAAATTGATGAAATGGGCACTGCGCAGAACACACTAGTTCATTATTCTAAATTATTTTTTAATAAAGAATTGAATCTAATAAAATACTATGTTTGAGACGCTCCGAGGTGAAGCGTGCAGTTCTGTGAGAAATCAATTACATTTACACATAAAGTACCAAAGATAAAAGTACGTTCTGATGCATATGTTTGATAAATGATACGCCATTTGTCAATGCTTTTCACGGTGCATAATGCATTGTAATAATGTTGTGACAGAAGATTATTGTTTTTTCTATAAAGCCTTTTGTGTTGAATTTAATATTTTACTGCATATTAATTGTTGTGACTCATTTTCTGTAACTGGCACTGGCTGCCAACCCTCATTTGAATTATGATGATGAAGTACGTTGCAAATGTGCTGATAGCCTTGACACATACAGTAGTTTTCTTACAGCGTAATCAGAAAATCACATCCAAATTATTAGTTTCACTTACCGAGGTTAACAGAGCAGCTCGGATTTTAAAAAGACGACACACATAGATTCTCATGCCCTTTCTCGATAATCTGATTACCGTTAGTTGAACCTGTAATGAAGCCACGTTGTCAGTATCTTGATCATAATTATAATTGATTATGTACTATTCTTTACTCGTACCGATCACTGATCTTTCCAACTTAAACAATTAACGGGTATTTCTTGCATTTGTCTCATGATTCCATTACATCTATCATCCAGCTCACTCGCTGAAAAGCAAAGAGAGACCAAGGTAAAAGGACATAAAATTAAGAGGATAATGAGGGACACAGCAGAGGTGAATCCGGCACCCATTCTCAAAATTTCTCAAATAATCAAGCCGAAAAGTTCCCATCCCGCACAATCAATAATATTCTCAAGAGAAATTGCTTAACGTGTAGTGTAGACCTGCAGAGTACTTTGTTAATCGCGTCAGTTTGTAAATTATAAATGACAGCAGACGAGTTCATTGAATATTCATCTCAAACTTTACTATAGTGCTCTTTAAACTTAATTATTTAAAACCGTGTTTGTTGAAAATTGTGGTGAACTAGTAAACAGGAAAAATTGCATCAAGTATTTTTCATCACTCATAACTATTATATATAAAATGATTGTATTAGGTACACACACATAAGTTTTAACTGAACAAACTAAATATTTATAGACATTAGATATTTTCTAGAGATTTACAAATAATTGTTTCGAATAGTTTCCATGAATTCTTCCAACATGTTTCACTCATTGCGATTCATTTTTTGATCTGCTGCTGATCTGCATTTGAATGATTGCGATGAAATATGTTGCAAATGTGCTAACAGCCTTTAAAACAATATAAACATTAAAAATATGAAGTTCTATCAAATGGTATGAATGGTACAATTTCTTATGTAAAGATTTAACTGAAGTTAAAAGTTAAGCGCGAATCTGAAATAGTCGACCTACATAAATCCCAACGCCCTTTCTTGATAGTCTTGTTACTGTTAGTTCAACCTGTAATTGTAGCCGGCGCAATTAAGCAAAGAAATTTAATTTAATTTAATTGTATTTAATTGCGAAATTCATTATACTCTATACAGCTTATCGACCACTCGACCACTCGTCGGCATTCCTTGCATTTGCCTTATGATTCCATTATATTTGTCATCGAACACACTCGCCGAAAATTGAATTTTTGAAGACACCAAGTCCAATCCTAGCATCATGATTTTGATGAAATAAATCAGGAAAAGGACTTCCACATTGTGGAAACACATGACGATTTCCATATACACATTCATAAACGCTGAAAGGCCATCTTCGTTTCGTCTAATTTCAGATATAGGAACGTATGGATAAGTGAAGCAGGAAATATTATACTACTATCTAATCGACTTAGTTCAACCTGTATCACGACAGTTAAGGTAATATTTCACAACCAATTTGAAAATATAATCAGAAAATACGAAAAGATCTTGGAATTTCTCCTAATAGACAAGAGTTTGTAATTCGGCTCGAGGAAAGTGGGTACTCAGACTTAGATTTGAATGATTTTAAACCTTTGTAAGATTGCGATTCAAATGACTCCTATCTTGCCTCTCTGTGACGTCTCGTGTAATTACAGCAGTGAATTTATTCCAGTCCATCAACTTATTACCTTGCGTTTATATTATGCGGTATTTAAGAAACAGTATTCTCGTCATCCAAAGTTCTCTCGGAAGTTGAATCAGATATTAACAATCGGTAATGCAACTTACGAAACCAAGTTCGGGAAATATTTTTTTTGTTAAATTTTCATGCAAAACTTTCATGTAATGACTTATTTTTGGAAACTGTTCATTTTTGTGAGCATCCGCAGCGCTTTTCGGATATATAGTAGCTACTCTGGTGAGGATTTTTTTCTAGAGGTTTGCTTGGTAAGCATGCAAATTCTACCAAAAGTGCAGAGGATAGCTATTTTTTCCAAGTTCATTATCATGTTTACATAGGTTTGGTTATGAGAAATGGTTCTGGGTAATGTGAGCAAAGATAAACAACTTAAAAAAAAGAATGGTGGTTGCGACAATCCAACCCAATTTCATGTATATTGATGCACCTATAACTTTATCAAAAGATCTTGTAATACTTTGTGGATTTAGTTTGTTCGGATAATGGAATGAGGCGTGTACGGTGAACGAATACAATGAAGCTGGTATCTCAGCTGGAAAGTTTTTGATTCATTTTATAAAAGAGGGTGTTGAAGATGAAGTGACCCCAAGTCCCACATATATAAATCGGCTTCGAAGCAAATGTTATTCCAACGCTTCACTCCTACTTGTTGACGTTAACGATTTTTTTATTTTGAAACGGCGAGCATCAAGGAAAATTCCACGGGAAGGAATTATGAAATGCATTTTGAATGTGTTGGAGCTCGTTCATGGCTTCTGTAAAAAAAATTATCAGCAGCAACTTTTGAGGCGTCATTCTGAGGACGAAGGATATTGTAATGAATTTTGTTACTAGCTTCAATACGCCATAAAAACTTTATTTGACCCAAGGGGTCTCAAGTATAAGGAAATCGTCAATAAACTGATTTGGAAGATTTTGACTTCTATAACCAGAATTTTAAAAACTTGCCACTAATGCAGTAAAAAATGCATAATGAAATTAGCATACATTGGATTCTAACATTCCACTTGTCGAATTTATTCGTCCTGCGAAGTCAGAATAGTCAAAACTAAAGCGGTTCGTTTAGTGTACATATTGTGCTTTTGTAAGTTTATTTCCAATATTTTGACAAGACGAATATGAACGAATTAGTAAAATGCAAGCATGTAGTATCCCAACTACGTTATTGAACAATTTGCGATACTTGGATAACATTTTATTTGTTTTTGTCTCTTATGGACGCAGCCTTCGGTTTACACTCGTCGCTTTCCCGTGTGTCAAAACAAATTTGAAAATGTTGCTCAGCCGAAGATGAATAGGAATTTGTTGAAACTAGAATTTCAGTATTCTCCTGAGAAAAAATTTGTGGTAGAAGGAGATTTGAAACGCTTGTTTCTCTTGATTCCATTTTGTTGGAAGTTGACTTGAAGAAAACTATAGGAACCGAGAATTAGCTAGATTTGGAGAAGAAACACATAATAACCATAAAATGCGACTGTCAGTTTATTGCGATGAATCATATATGTTTCACTTTTTCACACGTTTATGCAATGAGGTACTCATCCCAGAAAACGAATGGGCGAAGATTGAAGAGTTACAGAATAGGCTGGCCAATCCAATGACGAAACCGGAACTTGTCATGTTTTGCATCCTGACGAGATCCCTCCGGAGCTAACCACCGCTATAACTACGTTGGGAAACTACTCAGGAGACGGAACGGAAGAAAATAGCCGTTTCTTTTGTCATTTCCAGGAGAATCTTTTCAAGTTCCCTATCGTCACACCTTCGATTTCTCCCCAAAGTCCAGGCTTCCTGTTTAGTCCAATATTTGACCACTTTCGACCCCCGCGTGAAACCTTTGATGGTTGTCATCTTTTCCTGCGCCAACTTCAACAATATTCAGCTGAGTAGTCATTCACCAGATTCCTCGCTCTTGGAATGGCTCGTTTTGAACTTCGTCTTTAGTAAGATCATCCAAACTCCCAAAAAAAGTCTGCTCCCGTCGCTCTGATGGAAACATGATTTTGGACGGAATCGAAATAGGGTTTATGGTCAGCCCACAACAAAAGGAGAGCCCGCTACAACAAAGCAAATGAGGAACAAAATATCATCAACGTTCTGGAATTGGCTCAACACCATATATCTTTGGTTGTGTTGTTCTTTGAATAAAACTTAGTCCTCGTGTAAAGTAATTATCTGCTAAGCATTCCATTCCCTCATAGTTTACATGGATATAACTTGAAATTCTGCATGAAAAGATACGCGTTAAGCAACCGTTCCAAGTAAATCATAGATGAATAAGATTGACATTGAAAATAAATACATGCGGGAATTCAATTTTGGTTTCGTTTCGGTAATGTTCATTTCGTCATAAGTGAGAAGTATTAAAGACGGATAGGATCGACGTGCTGTAACGCGTTTTGTATGTATTACTCGCTGGAATTTTATCGTTTAATTTTCTTGCTCGGTCGCATTATTTTTTTTAGTTTTTAAAGCATCAAAAAGAAGAAGAGTATCATCAGTTATCAGTGTCAGGAGCAAAAATGTCAGCGATCGGAAAAGGAAGTGATACTTCGGCTGGTACAACTTCAGGTAATCGTCCTCCTTTGGCCCCAGCCGGTGTCATTTGCATTAGAGAGACAGTTTTTTTTGCTTACACATTTTTATATTTAAATCATAAGTGGTAGTTAGTCTTCCAACTAATTAGTATTTTTTTAAATTTACTGTTGTTTTTAGCGAGGGTCAATGTTGTATCCGGTTCCAGTAGAAGCAACTCGGTCGGTGCTCCGATCCCATGCCTCGCTGTGGTTCTCTGGAGTGACCGGATTTTACGGGAGTTGCAGCTCAATGTTAAGTGTGATGAGAGACTGCTCACCCCTCTGGCAATCGGGAGGATATTGTCCGAGGCGGTTATCAATGAGAACCCCAATATGGATTGGACAAAGCAGTTCCTTTTGGTAAGAAAATGGACTTATGTTAAGTGACTGTGATTTTTTAATAGCTGCTAATTTGATTAAATTCGGTTTGATTTTTTATTTAGCTCGACGTGGATTACGAGAAGGGTGAATCACAATTCACTGTAAACGATATGGATCATTCTCTCACCATCCTGGTGGTTGAGAAGTCCGTTGCCGGAAATTTGGATGTGCCAGCCTCTAAGCGGAGGTGGGAATTGGTCATTGGGGAATGCTGTGTGAAGCTGGGGCTTGAAATCCTCAGATTAAAGCCTACAAATATCATGATCTGGGGTGGGAGAAAGGTATCCAACCCAGAGTCCAAGTTTGGGGGGAAAATGTACCTCGACACTTATTTGGGCCCGGTTGACGTCCTCATATTTCATAGGGAGGAGGTAAAAACCTATGAATTTAATATATTTAATTGATAATTTGCGAAATTTTGTCAGATTTTTAAAGTTTTAAACTATTTTAGATGACCAGAGACCGCATGAGAAGCATCCAAGGAAATTTTTCAACTTCAGAACTGGAACTCTTTGGTGATGACTTTCGGAAGCGAATCGTGAACAACCAGTTGACGGACGTTTTTGCTGTCCACCTCGAAAAACTTGCTTATGTCAAATCAACAACGGACTTTGCCGAGATTAAAAGGCAGCTAGCCAACCTCAAACTACCGGATACTAATTTTGTGGATGATTCGGACGAGGTGGGTTTGCCCAATGAAATTATGGAAGTGATCTCGCAAAGCATTTCGGACGATGTATCTGCGGCTTCCGAAGAACTTGAAAAATTGGCTGGACCAACCGACCAAAGCGCTGAACCTGGATGGATTGAGGACCAAGGAGAAATCTCAGATCTCGACAGCATGGACGACGTCTGTGACGATGAAGATGTGATGAAATACGCTGCAACTCAGGTGCTTTCCGTTGATGATGACGAAGATAGTGACGAGGGCGTGGAAAAGGTTGAGAGTTCTTCCAAAAACGATAAAGAAGACGATGATGCAGCTAGCAGCACCAGCAACTACTCTTTCACCGAATTATTGAAAGAGTTATAACTTGAACCGTGATTCCTAATGCTATGATGTTGTGTTATAAGTTTTCAGTATAATATGGATTTGCAAATTACTTGATTATGTCTTTATGTTTAGCATTATAAGATAAATAAAATTTTGAAGTAAGTTCTAATTTAGTTTGTTATATTTTGCCTATCTTTATTGAACTTGTGCAATGTAGTTGGAATTAAATTTGAGAATAATGTTTGTAAAATCAGTGCAGTTCGGAATTCGAAGCTGAATAAAAAATTTAAGTCGACAAATATATTTTATTGTGCAATATATTTATTTATTTTTCCATACTATCTCACTACGGAGTAGAATGCAAGAATGTACAAATTACGCAATAGAAAGCAAATGAAAATACAATGCGATAAAAAAACTCTTTAGATACGGAGTCTGTTGAACCCCATATAAAAATGGAGTAATTAGCTGCAGTAAACTAGGCAAAGTTTATGAACGCGTTGGAGTTGTCTATCTCGTCGAACCGCATCTCAGAAAGCGATGCGCTTGCTGGAATTTGAATTTTTTGTGTGGATGTTCCATGTTCCTCCATCCGAGTAAAGTCATGTTGGACTACGAGCTACTGCTGTTTCAAACGGCAGTTTGTGAGATGCCACTTGATGCTCTAAGAAGCAAAAGCTATCACAACCACTTGTGGACCTGTGAAGAGGACTAGCAAGAGAGGGCACAAATAGGAAGAAAGCCAAAAGAAATTATTACAACTCCATCAGAAGAGCAACTCTCTTCTGGATTAGTTAATCAGTGCCAAACAAGTGAAAAGTTTATAACGAAAGGTGAACCCGTTCTTTGTCGACATATTCAAGAATTCCATGAGTCGTCCTCATCATCAGCTGCAAAGAAGCTTTTTGTTTGTAGCATCTGTGGAGTTTCGTACTCGAGAAAACAAAATTTGGCCAGTCACATGGAGAAACAATACCCGAATGGAGAATGGGAGGGTCCTTTCAAGTCCAAATATCCTGGGTGTATACACTACCTGGATGCGGAGTCTAATCTCAAAGCGCATGTTAAAAATTCCCATGAGCAAAGCGCAGAGGAAAAGAACCAAAGGCTTTGCTTTTCTTGTGGGAAAGTGTTGGTGACCAAGCATTGTTTGCAGCAGCATCAGTTGGTCCATTTGGGAGAGAAACCTCATGAGTGTCACATCTGCGGAAAGAAATGCTCAAGCAACCAATCATGGGAGGTGTGACGTGGAAATGTGAGGAGGAAAGCTGTGTCAAAGTCTTTCCAAACCGCTGGTATTTTCAAGATCACCGGCGAACTGAGCATGGTGTCTACTTGAAGAACTGCAAAATTGAGGAAACTCAAGGAGCAAACTAATTTTTATGTCATGTCCAGTGTTATTTCTCAACTCAGTCACGAGTCTCCGTCGCCCCGGCCTTTTTCCCGAACGAGCTGAGCTTGGCAGCTCAGGATTCAAGTTGCAAACTTCAAGTTTTCTATTCATTTTGTATAAATTTGTCCATTGAAAAGCAGTTTGCTCTGCAAGCGTGCATTAATTACTCCAATTGTTGAATAAAAATTGTATGACTTATGATTTGATTTGTGGAATTTAAGTGATGTAATTTCTGAACTCAACTGTAGAATTTGTTTTCGAAGAAATTTCCTATGGAGTTATATGCGATACGCGTGGTTTTATGCAATTTCAGTCGATTTAATATATCTAGATTTAATGCAATTAATTAATTTGCCACATTAATTCTAGACATTGTAATTTCAGTAATGTTAACATTGTAAGGGAACAGAATATCTATACAAGGATATTATTTAAAATTAGTAAAGTAGTAAAAGATGCGAGTAATTTTACTGATTTTTAGTTGCCCTATGTTTGGCAGTATAAATTCCATGTTTCTTTCACAAATGTCTGTAGAAATAACTGGAGCATTTAAATTTGTGATCACATTCCGGCTGCGTGCACTGGATATCCTCCTGCTCGTTCCCCTGTCCATGAATCAATATCAAATGCTCTTTTAACGAATTCGGCTAAGAAAACAATCTCTCACAAACTGGACACTTGTGTCGCTTCTCCTTCGTGTGAATTTGGTTGTGTCTGGTGAGCCGCTGTTGATTGGCAAACACTTTTCCACACAATTTGCACATCTTGTTGTTACTTTCTTCATCAGCAACTTGATGCACCTGCTCGACATGCGACTTGAGCTCACTTTCATTTGAAAAGCTGGCGTTGCAGGATGGATATCTTTCTTGTACGCTCTTCTTCAGGCGTAAACCATTGCCCTTTCACTTTTCCGTGGATCTGCGCCAAATGTTCTTTGAGAGATGCGCTTTGAATAAATTGAGAGGAGCAGAGGTGACACTTGAAATTCTTTTCCCGAGTGTGAACAACTTGGCGACTTTGGAATACTTTTCCACAGACGTCACATATCCAATCTGGTCCGCTGTGGTAATAATACTTGTGATGGTGGAATGCAGCTCGCCCACCGAGACTTGCGCCACAAATTTCGCAAATGAGAGGCTCCAAAGGAACTCTTTTTCGGTGGTTGTGGAGATGGGTTCTGTAAATTGCGTAGGGGAGGGAAGTTGTTCTCGATAACCAACCCGCAGATTTTACGACATCTATTATCTTATTAGAACTGCTGTTCCGTTTCCACTTGTTTTGCCGGCGTTTTTGGCCGGTCCCGGACCGTTTTAGAATCACGTCGTAAGCAGTTTATACGATCAGCGTGTCCAAACCCATCTCAAATTCCTGGCATCAAAGCGCATGTGAAGCTCAACGATTCAACTTCTCGATAGGAAGAAATTGTACGAGGGTCTCTGTCATCCGACTCAGCTTTCTCTACTCCGTAACAGGTTGAAAGAGTTGAACAAGAAATAAAACAAAGTTAAAACTGGACTATACCGTTGAAATTAAAAGATGTTGCAAATGCCAGAGGTGTCAATTCACAATGGAGATATTGGCGCTCACTCTGAAATAAATTCGGAGGACTCATCAGCAGTTTTATGTTAACTCTGCAAGGTTTCCGTGTTTCCAAAGCGTATGCAAAGTTATTTTTTAAGTGTGCTCACTACAAATTCTTGTTATTTTATAATTGTTTACTGAATCCAAACACGAAACTGAAGCCACATTACAAAATCATCATAATTTACTAAACTTATCATTAGTATGCATCTCCGATATTATATAATGACATTGTACATGTAAATTTAAATCATCAATACTAATAATCCAACAAAACTTAACAGTAGATAGAAATATATAAAAAACGCTGATTTGTTTACTAACATTAGGTTTTAGCCCCTCTTTGAATGACACAGACATCTCCTTCTGGTTTTTCTCCAGAGCAAACAGATACCACTTTGAGATTGGGACACAAGGTTGAAATTCTTAGCCGCTCTAGTAACTGCTTCACAATTACTTCTTCGAGATGTCTTTGGGGAACCTCAGCTCTCCCCATTTCGTCTTCATCTACCTCCATTTCCTCTCTGTCAGTAGGGATCTCGCGTTGCAATTGCCGGGGCTGATAATTTAGTAGCTGTAGTACTTCCAAAGCGGGGAATCTGACAAGCAACTCCTCGCAGATGATCTTTTCTTGAAAATCCAGTGACGGGTAATGAACAGCCAGCGTTTTAACCTTTGAAACTACAGGCCTTCCGATTTGTTGCTGTTGTCCAACACGCTGCTGAATATCTGCCAGTGATCTTGCTCTCAAAAAATGACTCCAGCTTCCATTCAGACATAGTTGCTCGAGTGTGTTCCTATGTCTGACAACGAATTGGATCACGTTCTGCAAGTCGGTAAAGGTTTGATTGTCTGATGATGCTATAGAGAGTCGTTTAAGTGTAGTCGTTTTGCTGTTGTGCAGAAAGTCATAGGTCGGATGATATATTTTAAGTGTATTGAGTTTCTGAAAAGCAGATTCCGATGTACTGGCAATAGAAACTGTTTCGCGGCTACCCAACCGAAATGAATAATTGTGACTGGGTCGAATAGCCGGAAACGGGATATTGGTGTTGAGATTCAAGCACTCCAGTTGGTTAGCGTAGGAGGCAACAAGCCAAATGTACAATCGGTTTCTTTTGGCATTCTTCTCTTGAGCTTTTGCACTTGACTTGACTTCCATAGTTGTGAGGCTTGGCAGAGGTGGTGGTAAGAGTATCGTTGTAGGTTTTGTGTCTCGCTTCATCAGTTGAACGTCTGCGATCCGAAGTACTTTCAAAGAGGGGATTGACGCCAGCATCGCAGCAAAAGCTGTTGGCGTTACAACTATATCTTGTATAGTAAGGGATGTGAGAGTGGCTCCATATTGTGACAGAAAAGTTGGTAAAGACTTTTTAGTGTCTCCACGTCTGTGTTGTAAAAGGAGGCTCCCATTAAGAAATAAAGAGTTGGCTGGTAAAAGCGACTTGTCTGGGAACGGTGCGTTTGCTGCCTGGAAGAACAACGGTGAGCAGTAGACGTTAATCTGGTTAGGATGTTCGCAGATCTTCATTACTGGAAACGTTTGTAACTTTCCTGAGAGCACTTTCTTTTCCAATAGAGGCTTCAGAATGTTCTTCCATTTGGAATTCACCACGCGGTAGCCCAACAGGTTGTTCCGGGAAGTTTCGATGTTGACCAGGTGCTCCAAAATGTTTTCCACGACCTGAAAAAGAAACAATGTATCATTGAAATAACTAACTGTTGCTTAATATGAAAATATTCAGATTTAAATTTGTAGGCCAACAAATATATAACTTACTTCGGGTGGAAGGTCATCCATCGTCTTCCTCTGTTGCAAACTGTCTTCATAAACCTCGTCCACCTTTTGTTTTTCCGCAGTGAAAGTCGGCGCTTGACGTTCTGACATTTTGCGGATATTTGATGCTCCACCCAACAACTGATAACCGACAACCTATTTAACTTTCAAGCTTGAATCGCAAAACAAACAGAATTTAGCCTCAATTTATTAGTACTCAGTTCTGGAATACTTTTAAACTCGTAATTGGTTCACTGAAAATGGGATAATATAAAAATTAGAATATTTGAATATCAGCAACTCACAGACAACTTTTCGTTTGACGTTCCACAGTGATTATAAAAATGTACTTAAATCTCCACAAATGATAAATAACCCACTGCCAATTAATTTACGTCATGCAATTAGCTCTCGTATGAATGATAACCTTTTACTTTGACATGGGTAAAGCAAGAGATGTAAAAACACGTCTTTAGCTCCTCCCGTCTAAGCAAGTTTAAACACGAGTAGATCTATGCATTTTGGGTTGTGTGCTTTTAGCTTCCTTTGGTTTCTGATGCTATTTGAATTTCGTGCAATTTCATCTGGAGAGTTAACACTCTATGGATTTTTTGTTTCGAGGTTTGTTACATTTTGATTACGCGAATGCTTGTATTACAAAGACAAAAACTCATCGTTTGTAAAAATATTTGAAACCAAAAGTGTTGTACAATGAATCAATTTTTGATAGATTGATGATTCTTGTTCGCTTCAAGTTAATCGAACGGCTATAATTCGTATGAATGTACAGGTTTGGTTTTGTGAGAGGTTTGTTTAATCCATCTCCGCTATGCTTAGTGATGATAATGTTAAATTGAATCGTGAGAGAAATGAATATGTTGTTGAAGACTTTGTCATTCCTGAGCCCATTCCACCAACGATTGAGACGATTTTTCGTCAAGAAGGGATATCATAGTCGTCATTGTCATCTCTGGTGTTTGAGGGGGACTTCGCCATCCAGAAACAGCTCTAGACCTTCTTCATTGTGAAGACTGTACTCAAGTTCCCGAATGAAACGTTGTGTGGAATTCTAAGTGACGAGATTAGTGACCAATCTCGCCCAAGGAGTTTACAATTATGTAGGTCATGTGAGGGCATCGTCTACCAGTTTTATTAGACCTTCAACCAGGTCTCGTAACTGCAACGGAATCTGGCTCAGATGGAGGACGAGTTGAGGGCCAGAATTCATGAGAGCAAAGAGAAAGTTGTCAGTGAATCCAACCTAGGTGGAAAGATCAGAAACCACATGATATTAGTGGGTAATAATACAAAAACATTAGTCCCAAGTTATTACACTTGCTCTTAGTGTTTCAAAGCGGAATTTTGTGATTGTTTCAGATATGCAGACTGTTGTCGTTGCGAGCTCGGAAGGTCCCATTGAAAAGCACCAAGTGTTGCTTGATGCAACTCCATCCGAATTAGGTGACGAGCTGGACATTGACATTGAATTCCCCAGATCCTTTCTCTACTTCAACACTTGAATTTTAAAAAAACTACGACTCAAACAACAGTTACTGATGATGAAAGTAGTATTATTTATCATTTACTTGTGTTTTTTTAAATTATTTTCACTGGAAACGTCCGATATTGCAAAAGATCAAGTCAACATTCCGAAAACAACTGCTCGTCCTTCATTCAAAACAAGGATGTCAGCTAAATCCCGTCCTAGAAAGAAAAGAAGGAAAACCTATGGCCCGATTAAAGATCGAAGCGCTTTCTTCCCACGTCCAAACTGTAACAAGGCCTTATCTCACATTAAATGCCAGTTCAATCGAACCCAGCACATCAAGGACTGCAGGGAATGCAGCATGTACAAATGGAAGCTTTGTAAAGCAAGGTTCATGCGATTGTATGCTCTAAACAGCCATGTTGCAAAACACCATGGGCAAAGAAATCAAAAATAAAACGCACAGGATATTATTTTGAATATGAAAGTAATTTATTAAAATCTGTAAAAAAGAATCATGTACAAAATTACTTCAGTTTTTATTTTTCACGCACGACATTATTCCTAAACACCCTGTCATAACTCGGGTTTCCATCTTTGAACAACACAATTTTCTCTGGAACATCATGCTCCCTTCCATAACCAAAATAAATGGTAATCTTCTTCAACTTTGGCACCAGCTCAAAACCCTTCCTCAGCCCTTCTTATTCTCTATCCCGTTTTCGAGCATGCATCATAAGCTCCTCCAGATTTTCACACTTTCGCTCAAAAAACTGCCACAATCTTTTCTCTTTCGTTTTCTTAACTTTGGAAACTTGATCTTCATCACATTATCCTCTTCATCAGTCTCCTTTCAAACTTGTTTGTATCGGATTCCAGTGGTCGAAGGTAGAGTTTCAAATGAGTTAAACTTTGAGCAAAGCTGTTGAGTGCTCGAGCCACACTCTGAAATTTGAGTGGAGTAGCTCCTGACAGGTAAACCTCTTCCAGAAGCAAATCTACGTGAGTCGAAGCTGCAATCGAGATCATGCTTGTGTTGACTACTCCAAGGCACCTGAGATTGGGAAGGGATTCCTTCTTGAGAAACCTGACACTGGCTGGTCCCTCGAAAAACTTTCTGGAACAGACGAACGTCGTGAGTTGGCGTCCATAACTCTGGAGAAGCATGAAACATAAGCCCTTTTTCTCCCAATTTCCAAATGCTGTTAGTGGATCTGGATATTCGTACACGTCCAAATATTCCATGTGTTAAAGTGGAGGGTAGCGATTTGCATCCATAGCACGATAGTACCACAAGCCATCAAACAACGTGGTCGCCAGTTGTGCAAGGCATGAGAGCATGTCAAATATTCCGTTCTCTCGTCCAGACGGCGATTTCAGCAGTGAATGAGGTCACGTTTTGTGTTCCAACTAGGTCTAAAATGAGCATAAGATAGGGACGGTAGTTGGCAGGATCAAAAACTGGGTTGATGTCGACTCCAACCGGTTGTCCAGTGAGAAATGGATTTATTTCGGGAGAGCACTCCAATACAGATTTTAGATAAGTCACAGTCATTCCAGACGGAATGGGAGCTGTAAAGGAGTACCTTTTTGAAATTTTTAATCAATTTTTGATGTTGCTATTCTTTGATGGAGAAGCTCCATGAAACGTTAGGAGTGAAAAAATACAGCATGAAAAAATTCTGAATAAAATCAGCGATTAGCTGTTATCTTGTTGTTGAACATGCATTCCATCATTGACCAGAGTCTCGTCGTCCAGGAGGGTCCAAGCGAGAGCTGTTAACGTTAATTTCGGAGCAGGATCGCCCTCACCAGCGAAGAGGAGTCCACCTTTCAGGAGTCTGAAAAGGGATTTGGAAGAGAAGGAATATCGCATAAGAGAGCTAGAAAGCTTCATTCGGCTCCTCCAAGAGCATGATTCTCAGTTTGCGGTTACCGCCGCCTCAATGCCATCCCCAGCCGCTCAAAAACAGCATATTATCATGCTTTAGCAGAAAGACATGGAGATGAGGTTCGAGAATCCATCGCACAGCAAGAGGAAATCTTGAAAAACACAACGCTCAATGTTTCCCAACTGACGCAAGAGCTCGAGGAGAAAATCTGGCTGATTGACCAACTCCAAGCAAGCCTGCAAGAGAGTCAGGAAGCGTTGGTCGTGACGCAGAATCAGAGTCACTTTGAAAATAAGAAGATTAAGGAAAATCTTCTGAAATAAGTGGGAAAAGATAAGAAACCCTGGCTCTTCAGGTGGAAGCGTTGAGGGGAAAATATGAGAGGGTCAATGCTCAGCTCGGAGAGCTTCAAAACGAGCACGGAAACGTGAGGGGAGCGCTGGAGCGAGCGGAGGAGGAGAAGGCGAGGACGAGAGAAAAATCGAATTGTATTCAGAAAAACCAGCTGAATGATTGTGAGTCCGCGGTGAGCGTGGTGGAAGCGAGGGTCAAGGAAGCGGATGATAAGGAACAGGAATGTAGGGCAGATGTAGAGGAAAAGGCGAAAGCGTTGGAAGTAGTGGAGCAATAGCTTTTTGTGAAGAATGAGGAGGTGCTCAAGCTTGAGGAAAGGTTGAAGATCGGGATAAACTGCGTAGTTATTTGTTGAAGAGCGTGAGCGAGCTTCATGTGAAGAAAGATAAGCTACACAAGCGTCTACCTCCTCAATTTCAACAGCAGCAAGGGTATTTCGATGTGGAGGACAAGGATCGGGAGATATTTTCACTAAGGATTGACCTGGAAAGGGAGAAGAAGATCAAGGAGATGTACGAAGGGCAGCTCTTCCTCGCCGCGAGTAAAAAATTTGAAACGGAGCGGGAGAGGAAGTCTACTTCCAGTTCTGGCGGAGGTGGTGGCTGGTTCCGGTTGAGTGAGCTGTTTTCACCGAGTCCCCCTTCCACACCGAGGAGACTGTCTCCAAGGCCTTCCACTCCGTATTTGTCTCCACCACAATAAACTCACCAACATTTTGTAACGCCAGCAAGTTCAGGAAGAGGAGCACCTCCACCAACGACGCCAGCAACGCCTTTCACTCCTGCCTTGTTTGATACTTCGTCTCTCGGCCAAGTTATTCTGCCGCAGGGTCTCCAGCCCGCTTTTGAAGCTGTTGCGACAGGTAAATTCCGCAAAACCACCAAAAACTCTTCAAAATTCCTTCAAATATCTTATTATTGCTATTTTTACTCGTTTTTTTAGGTGACCAGTCCGTTTCTCTCCCTCTAACCTCGCTGTTTATGGAACGCGGCCCTTAAAATTCTCTGTAAGGAAACGCTGAGCTTTTCCTTTCGCCCAGGATTACCAAGATCGTCATTCATTCCATTTTTTTTTTGGCCAATAACTAATTATCGAGTGTTGTGTGCTCATCTTGTAATTATTCTTATCAATCAACTGCTATGAATTCATACTTTAGAAAATCAGATTGCTTCAGTTTAGATGTAAGTCCAAAAAACAATCGACCGGTTAAAAATAAATGTGTGTGATTTCCTCGGACTTATGTGGGTAGTGACTGTATTTATTTTTTTAATAAAATTAGAATGAGATGCATGAAATCATTGTGGAAATTAACGGTATTTTCACGTAACTTGAAGGGAAAATTGCATAAAACTTCACGCATTTCAAATAAATCATTGCTTTATTTTGTTGATTGATTAGAGTTGTTGATGACAATCAGATATTGGCTGTTTACAACCCCAAAATAATTCAGAGCAGTGTTCAACTGCAGTTGAACATAAATAATTATGCTATAAGGTTTAGTAAAATAACTTAACAAGTTTCAAAAAAAATTTAATGCTTTATGTTTCCCCAGTCGTGTATTTTTCCACTAAACTATACCGGCTGTTCTTCGGAGGGCCGTTAAAACCGCACACCAATTAATTGCATTACTGTAACTAATCGGTTCGGATGTTACTTCCATCTGCTTGGGATTGCGATTAAATCAATCACTGGATCGTTATATAGAAACTACAATCTCAATAGAACATGGCTCAACTTCCGAATCTATCATCCAAGTAATGGGAAATTTTTTACTTGTATGAAAATATTCATCTGCATCTGCCATGAAACCAGTCAACCAAGCGTCCGTAAGCCCCACAAAGAATGATTGCCGGCAACAGGAATCGAACCCCGTGACTCACGATATCTGGATAAAGCATTTATACCACTGCACTACCATGCCGTGTTTAAGAATGCATGGGATTTAACTCTTATGTATATTTCGTTAGGTATAAAAAATTGATTTTTGAACTTTTGTGATTTCTCGTGATCTGTAGGGCACTGGGGGTCAAGTGAGGTGTCAAACTAACGGCAATCGCATGGAGTATAAGAATATGTATGATTTGATGTGTATTAGTTTAATGATTTTTAAATTTAAAGACGTTATTTTGACAACAATGTATTTTTGTACCTAACAGTAGTAAACGTGTATAATCCTGTTTTTCTCGACGAAAATTAACATAATGCGTAAACTAAAATGACATGCAGAGTGAAGTCAACTGATTGTGCCTGGTTATTGTGTAATTGCAATTTTAAACCTGAAATCGTTAGATCTTACGGTTTAATAGGTTATGTGAGTTTAAGTTGTCCAATGACATTGACAGGTCTTTGAAGATTCACAATGTGAGCATCACAATTTGGAGCTAGAGCAGAAGCCAATTTTTTGGAGCTGTAGAATTCCGAAGCGCGATGTCTGAAGCGAGATGTCTCGAACTGCTGACTGAGTTTCGAACTAGAAGGGTAGTCAATAATTTGTACAGAGAAATCATCAAGTGTGAATAAAATTTAATATTCTCTCTCATTTTTGCAGGGTTGAAGAACCGGAAGTGTTGGAAGGAAATGGAGAGGATGAACGGGGGATGAGGAGGCGCCAGTACGAACCAGATTCGGACTCAAATGGAGAGTAAGAGGGGTTGAAGAGGAGGCAGAGCTCGGTCGAGTCTCCATTCAAAACTTGTTACTCAAAATACACAAAGAAGAGCAGCTTTTGACTAAGGTGGATGATAACAATGTGGAAAGCGATCAGCTGTCGGACTCAGAATATGAGGAGGAAACGGGTAAACTGTTAATATTCACATATTCATTTCTTTCTATAAATTTTCCTATTTTAATTAATGCCTTTCATTCGCCTTTTCTTTAGACTCTGAAGAATTGGAGCCAGCTTTTCCCCCTGCTAAAGCCCGTTTTCGTGAGGATGGAAGGCCGACAAACTGTAAACGACACAGGTCCTGGAGCTTCAAATTTGGAGATGCTAGAGCAGCAGAAGAAACGGGAAGCCGGACGCAAGGAGACGCTCAAACTAATCGAGGTGGACATTCAGAAGCACCTTTGACGAAAATGTGGGGAAGCGAGAACCGGAAATGAGGATTAACACGACGCCACAGCCCACAAACTGAGTGGTGTCATCACAGACGATGAGCCGGATGAAACTAAATGTGGAGCTTGGAAAGTGAGAGAGCTAAATCGCATCAAGCGGGATCGAGAATAAAGGGCTGCGTAAGTAATTCATTAGTTCATGATAAGCTCTATTGTTTCTTTGCTAATTTAATAACTTTAAATCATTATGGTTGAAGGTATGAACGGGAGAAGATGGAACTCGAACGAATCCGCAACATGACACACGAAGAACGTCATCGCCACCGCAAACAAGAGCCGAACCAGATAACCAACAAAGCTGATAATGGAAGGTACCGCTTTCCTCCAAAAGTTTTATCATCACAGCCCCTTCTATTTGGATCAAGAGGAAGATATTCTCCAACGGGATGTGACTGAGCCAACTGTTGAAGATCATTTTGCTAAATCCGTTCTCCCTGAGGTGATGCAGGTCGAAGGCTTCGGGATGAATGGGCGAACCAAGTACACCTACTTGACGGATCAGGACATCACCGACTACGATTGTGTTTGGATTTAGGATACCCACTCCAAGGTCAAGTTTCACTTTGAAAAGGATTCCGGACTGAGACAGGATTTTGAGAAACTGGGTCTCAACCCGGTTAAAATCGTGAGAGTTTAGAAAATGATGTTAGCTGTGGTCTGCCTTTTTACTGATTAAAACAGCAACCCCTGTTCTTTGTTTTATTAAAAAATTGAGTACAACACGAGTTTCACGAGCTCAAGCTTGCAATTATACCAAAGCACAGCCCTCTTCAATTTCGGCAACCATTGAAACAAACCTTTATATTCAGCAATGGAGAAACTCTCTGCCACCTCATAGTCCTATCCTCTGAGATGCTACCATTCGTACATTCAGCTCCTTCAACACTTGACAGCTAAAAAACTTTCATAAACTACCAAAACCATTCAACCTCCGACTATTCCACAATAATTGTAATTTTCCTCAACCTAGCATCCTTCCTAAATTCCAGGCATGCCTTATCCTGCTTTTGGTACAAATCATACTGCTGGTAAACCGTTTCTCCTTCCTTAATCTTCTTTTTTATTTCATTTTCAGCTCATCAGCTTGGAATAAACCTCAGCCAGTGACTCCAGCAAAGTTTTACAAGAATAACAAAAGGGAAAGGGATTCAACTGGATTCTCCAAGGATTTACACCAATTTTTATTGCATTTTTGCCCAGTCCAATGGTTTTACAAAGATATTCGAAAAGCTCCACTTGCCAGCTTAGTCTGAGATGTCCAAAGGATCAAAGGATTCCCGTTTGAGGACATTTCCATCCAAGTCGTAGCTAACTGCTGAAAGAGCACACAGAAGACAGGGATCGACCTTCACTTGCCCCATACTGAACTCCCAGTTATGAAGAAAAAAGATGTGTCAATCATTAACCTGGACAACACTTCAACGAAGGGACTTGCCACTGAAAAATTCGGTGTGATTGGA